>PVIY010008887.1:0-74890 GCA_004026745.1 Myrmecophaga tridactyla | reverse complement strand
TGCGGTGGGGACATCAGCAGAGCCCGGCCAGCTGGGAAGCGGGGGAGGTGGCTGTGGGAGGGGCGGCCCCCCTTCGTCGGTGAAGCAGAGAGGTGACCAGGAAGCCCTTCCCGGCAATGTGTGCCTGGAGGCTCCTGGTTGTCTGGGGTTAGGAAACAACCCCGCTTTGCTGAGTGCGCTTGTCCAGACTGGCACCTGGCTCCCGGCCTCCACAGGCTGTACAGAACTCGGTGTGTGCGCCAGCCACCTGAGGACAAGGCTCACTTTGGGTGGGGGCCCAAGGGCCAGAAGGCCAGCCCCCACCCACCAGGCTACTTGTGACATCTCCCCAGGGTCGGGCGTGGTGGGCTCTGGAGGCTGTGGATTTGGAGAGTCCGTGCAAGGCTTCCCCTGGGGGCGTCTGAGTAGAGAGGCACATGCTCTGAGGCAGCTTAGTGGGGACAGTCCAGCCACATGGTCCTGGGGCCAGGACGCCAGGGGAGGGGCTACCTGCAGCTGCTGTTTTCCTCTCTGAGAAGGTCACACACCGGGGCTGTTACAGTACAGCTGAGGGACTCAGAGGGGATGAGTCATGGCTTCCCGTGCGCGGGAGGCCGCCGTGGAAACCGAGCAGCCCAGGCCTGGAGGGTGGGTTTTGTCCAGCTAGGACCACTGCAGCCCCAACCCTGGCAGAGACAGCGGGGGCGGCCGTAAGCGGGGCCTGCGCTCCCCCCACCTGCAAGTGCAGCTGTGAGCCCCAAAGTCAGGAAGCAGCCTCTGCCAGGTGATTCCCGGGCGTGTGCGGTGCAGCACAGTGCTGGCTTGCTGGCTGGCAGTGGAGCTGGTTCTTGCCCCTCCATCAGGCCTTGAGGTCCACCCCAGGACACTCTGCACACCAGCCAGCCTCAGTCCTTCACTGCGGCCTCTGAGCAGCCACTCTGTGCAGCTGAGTCTGGTGGAGGGAGAGCAAGGAGGGACGCCTTGCGGGAGGAGACATTCTGAAGATGAAGCAGGGAGCCAGTTACTGGTGGGAAATGCATGTCCACCGGGTGGTGTGGCCCTATACCAGGAGAGGGTCAGCCAGGGAAGGCCAAGGGCAGTGAGGCTAGGGGCAGATGGGTCTAAAAGGAGCATTAGCAGGGAGTGGAAGGCGTCCAGTGGGGGCGCAGACATGATGCTTAACTAGGAACCCCACAAGAGGCGTAAGAAGTGGGGGGCAATTGCCTTAGGGCCCAAACTGAAGTGGATTCCCAGAAGCAGTGTAGCCTGGTGACTATGCACGTAGGCTTGACCTGGTTTGAATCTGAAATTTGACTCTTGCCAGCTGGAAGGAGTCCTTGGACTTATCTAATCCTAAATTTTGTACCCATTAAATGAGGATAATAAGTGACACCTACCTTGTAAGAGGGTTTTGAGTTTTTTTTAAGATAATACATAAAGAAATCACTTGGCACAGAGTAGGTGTAGAAAATAGTTGCTATTATCATATGTATTTTTTTTATCATAAGGAAAATCTCCTGATCAAGCCACCCATGGGCACAGCAAATGGGGGAAATCTCCTCTGGCAGGCATGACAGCTTTAGGAAGATGAAAAGGAAGTGGCTTATAGGACAGAACATAATTAGTGTTAACTTTTAAAACTAATTAGTGTCCATAGGGAAATAATATTTTCTCTGGGGCTCGATCTTTTTTTTTTTTTGTTCCTGTGGAGGAAGAATTTATTATGGGAGTTTCCAAGTATGGTATAAAAGTAAAAGAAGGCTTTTTTTTTTTGCGGTGGGGGGAGGTGCAGGGTCCGGGAATCGAACCCAGATTTCCCACATGGCAGGGGAGAATTCTAACACTGAGCTACCTTTGCCCCGCCCTCAATCTTTTATGACCAGATGTTGATTGTTGCCAGGATGTTTCGTGCTTTGGGTTTCGTCGGTCAAGGTCATCCTTGATGTTTTTTTCAGAGAGATTTCATCGGACACAAATGCTAGGTATCCCTAAAAGCTCAGAACACAAGCTTGACTACCTATTTAAAAACTTCTATTAGTCAAAAAACACCATAAGCTAAGAAATTAAATGACAAACTAGGAAAACACATTTGCAGTATATCAACAAACTGTGAACGTCTTTCATATAAATGATTTCAAAATTTATGGGAAAATGCTCAGTCACTAGCAAGCAAATGAGTGTACTTGTTTTCTAATTCTTTTTTTAATCATGGAAAATTATAAACGTCTACAGTCTTAGAGACAATTGTATAATGAACCACAGTACCCACCTTGCCACTTCAATACTTATCAACTCATGGCCAGTCTTGCTTCATTTCCACCTCCACCTACTACCAGATTATTATTATTTTTTTCTATTTAAAGATGCCTTATTTAATATATATATTGTTGATTCACTAACATTGAATTTGCAGCCAACGGTGCTGTAACTCAGGTCTGAACAAAGCTCGTCTAACCCATGCGTTTCCTACAAAGCACATCACAACCTTATTGTGCTCAGGGACACTGGACAGCACCTCAGCACTGCACCTGGAGGCCATTTTAAACAATGAAATCACCAACAGAAAGCATAAAATAAGAAAAATTTGACATTTAATATATAGTAGACAGGATGCTTGTTTAAAATAAGAAAGCAGAGACAAGAAGGCAGATTGTCGCCTTATTCCACCTCAGCTGGGAGTGCATGCATTAGGCAGCTCACACCTTTTGCCGCTTTGCTCAGGTCTGCAAATGACTGCAAAAGCACTGTGAATATTGATTTGGGGATTGCAAATACATTTAGTAAGTGCGCACATTTGCATATACATAACTTGTGAATAATGACGATCAACTCTTCTCTTTAAAAGTATGAGGAAGAGAACTAGCATTCTCTATATTAGTTTGCATTTGGGGCTTTTTCAATTCTAGAAGTTGTACTGCTTCAAACAAGGCTAATGGTTGAGGCAGACATGATACAGGGCTTGTTAGAATTTTAATCCATCACTCTCTAAAAGAGGCACCTTTGCTGGGCAGACAGAGACCACCACCTCTCAGAGGCCTTCTCCCCTCCACAGCAGGAAGTGGGCACTGCCAACAGTCAGGTAACCAGAAGCGAGGCCTCAGGTGCTGCCACACCACAGGTCCCTTTGCGGAGGCCATTCCTTTACCCCCAGCCACATCTAACTTGAGTTAGTGCTACAGGACTGTGAAAACACTCACAGCCAGTCCCCTGCAGGTCTTTAAGAAATGGCAACCTGTCACAAGGCTGAGGGTGCTGGCGTTCTGGCTCCTGCAGCCTTGGATTAGGCCAGGCCATTCCCCCAGGGTCAGATGGCTGAAAACAACAGATTTCTGAACGCTGTCCATAATCACAGGAAAGAAAACACAGCACCCCTAGGATATAGCCGAGGTCAGTTGATGCACATCAAGAACCCAGTTGCTAAAGCTGGGCTGATTCTTTAAAATAAAAATAGCTCAGTGCCCTGCCTGGGGTGTCTGACTGAAATGGCTGTCTGAAGAGGTGATGGTTGGCACAGGAATTGCTAATTTGGGGGCTTTCCCTGGCATTGCAGTCATTGCTATCAAGCTATTGGGGATAGCAGTTGTGTTCAAGCTATTAGGGGTATCACTAGTAGCCTGTATTTTAAAATAGACCAGATAGAACACTGGCAAAACAATCACAATTCGAAGCACGATAAAAACAGCATTCCACCACTGAATTCCACAGGCTGCACCATCTGCTGATGTCTTCTGGGTAGCTGGAAGCAGTGGCTGATTTCAGGTCTCTGTGCAGTAACTTTCACTTAAAAAGGCTTCTGACTGCACGGGCTCCTCAGTATCCTGGTCGAACCCCTGAAAGGTATCTGCCGGTTGGCTGGATTGGACCCCAGCGCCTGCAGCTGTTCTTTCCGGGTCTGGAAGGTCCACGAAGGTCACTCTGGTCTTGGAGTATAGGTTCAGGAGGGGTCTTAGCTCTCTGTGGAATCCCATGTGTTTTCACTGGGATCGTAATAGATTTTAAAGCATAGAAGTCATATTCTCTGATGAAGTTGTTGACTTTCTTAATATCTGCGACTTTGCAGCCATACTAAAGCGCGAGCCTCTTGAGGCCGTCCTCCTGGGCCAGCCCCCTCTGCCCCGGCACCATGTCCCCAGCTCCTGGGTGGCGAGGGCGGTGGGCTTCGCTCTGGAGTTCCTCATCCTGGAGCCGCAAAACCACACGCTGTGACTCTCCTTTAGAGGAGAGCTCCACGTCTCTGCTGCCATTCCGGAGCACGTGAACATGGCTAGTGGGAGTCCTACAGACCACAGCTGGGCCTTGGAGGCTCTCGGTTAACACTTCCTTCTGCCTCATTTTCTTAACTCCAACCCCAGGGTGTTCGGCCAGCCCCTCCAGCTGGGCAGGGCCGCCTGGGAGCCGGGGACGTGGAGGCTGGTCCCCAGGCTGACCCGCAGGGACCCTCGGCCAGGCCCCCTGCCCCCCGCTGCAGGCCCGGGCAACCACTAGATTATTTTGAAGCAAGCATCAGTCATTGATTCATGTCATCCATATACACAAAAAAATGGTAGAATTCTCACCTGCCATATGGAAGACCCAGGTTCAATTCCCAGCCCATGCACACCAAAAAAACCAAAAAAAAATCTACGAGGAAATGTAATTTTTACCTATTGGTAAAGTGGCAAATATTAAAAATAATGAGAATGCACAAGTGTTGGTGAAATAGACACACTCATATGTCATTAGTGGGAGCATCATTTAGTTTAAGTTTTCTGGAGGCATTTTGGCAGGAGGTATCACAAAACTTTAAAAATGTGTTCGCCCTTTTGCCTAATGATTCTACTTTTTGAATTTGCCTTAAGGAAATGATAGCTATTTGCACATATATTTATCCCCAAGAATGTTCATTGAAATATTATTTATGATAAAAATTAGAAAAGATCTTGTGTCCAATATCAGAGAAATGGGTATATAACTTATAAACCATCCAGATAAGGAAATACTAGGTAATCATTACAAATTATGTTGACGAATACTAAATGATATTAGAAAACATTTATAATATATCAAATAAAAAAAGAAAAAGTTTACAGAACAATATATTCTACCATATGCACCCAGTTATGGTAAAAAGGTACAGGTATTTATAGGAGTAAGATGAAAGGAAATATGTTGAAATGGTAGCATGGCTATCTCAAGAGTGATTTTTATTTTATTCTTTCTTTATGTATAGTTTGTTTCAAGTGTTTTACAATGAACATATGTTGCTTTCCTAATCAGGAAAAAAATGAATTCAATAAATGTAAGTTTTAGGCAGGTGCCCTGGAGCTCTGTACACCCTGGAGCTAAGAACAGCCCTACTCAACAAAATAACATACTGGGAAGAAGAATTTTTTGAGTGTTGGTAAAGAATGTTCCAGACGGGGAGAGGCAGACTAGCAAGGAAGGCTACTGCACTTGTCCAGGCATGAAGGAAAGGGCCTCATCTTTGGATGGATGCAAAGCCAGGCTCTTCTGGGTTCCTGCTCTTCCTGGGATCTAGGAGTGCTAGGGAGAAGAATCTAGAAGATCAGGTTAGGGTCCTGTGCTCACCCCAAGCCCCTGCTGTTGTGTGGCCTCTAGCCTGGGTCCGGTTACAGCAACCTTGAGCTTAAGAAGGTAGAAGTAAAAGACTAGCTAGCAAGCAGTCTGCTTTTCTGGAGCATCCCCAGGCCCTGTTGAAAAGTTTGAGACTACTCTGTGCTCACAGGTGACTCTGCATGAAGTGACCTTTTCTACACCAGGCTCTTGGCCTCCATTGCTCATCCATTGGCTTCTAAGCCCTCTTTAATCCCTTTCTTTCTTCACCTGCCCTGGCTGGAGAAGCATCCCAGGTATATTATCAGGTACAGTAATATATTACATCATATTCATAGATTCATACCGACGTGGGGCAAAGTATATCCTACCCAACAACCAGCCCTAGCTTCTCTTCTTGAACTTCAAGGGAGATGGTACCACACTTTGGGAAAGTTTCTTCTCAACCCATTCCTTCCCACAGCTCTCTGGTGGAGAGTTATGCCGACCTGTTTCATTGATTTCAGGCTATTTGTATGGACCCTACCCCCTTTGTCTTGAATCATTTTTTTTCCTTTAAAATTTTATTAGAGAAATAGTGGGTTTACAGTAAATTCATGCATACGATGTAGGATTCCCATATACCACCCTATTATTAACACCTTGCGTTGTGTTGGTACATTTGTGACAACTGGTGAAACCACATTTGTGTGATTGTACTACAAACTGTAGTCCGTGGTTTAACTTAGGGTTCACTGTTTGTATAGTGCAGTTTCATGGATTAAAATTTTTTTTATCTTATTATCGTATGTATAAGATAAAATTTCCCCTTTTAACCACATTCAGATAAATATTTCAGTTCTGTTAATTATGTTTACAGTGTCGTGCTACCATCACCACCATCTGTTACCAAAACACTTCCATCGTTCCAAATACAAGCTCTGCACATTTTTTTTTAAAAGAAAATGAAAATAAAAGTAAAAGTAAAAGTATAAAGAACATTGGGCGGGCCACAGTGGCTCAGCAGGCAAGAATGCTCGCCTGCCATGCCAGAGGACCCGGGTTCGATTCCTGGTGCCTGCCCATGTAAAAATAAAATAAAATAAAATAAAAAGAACACCCAAAACATCCCAAATACCCCCCATATCCTCTGTTTTTTTTTTTTTTTTTTTACTCCTCTTTCCTTGTACTGGACAAAGAGAGTGTCAGTTTCAAGGTTTTCACAATCACAAGGACAGACCTTAAAGGCTCTATAGTTTTGAATCATTTTTGAGTGGTTTTATCAAGCATGTAACAAGTGCTGGCTGTTTGCGAGTAAATCTTGCCGTTGCTGAATAGAGGCAGCATATATTGCCAACAGTAACGAAATGTGCCAAATCTGAACTTGGCTACGTAACCACCCCGCACCATTTCTGCCTGTTTTGCCCAGGATTCAATGTGAGTTAAGAGAACAGGAGCTTTTGTCCCAGGGGGACCCGCTGCCCCAGGGAGGCACTGCAGCCCCTTTGGGACCAAGGTGGGGCCATGGCCATACCCGTTGTTTTGTCCTTCCACACAAGCAGAATTACTCTTTGCATTCTGCCTGGGGCAGATAAGGCCCTGGACATTCCTCCTGTAGAGTGCTGCCTTGCTGCAGTGCCCAGCTTGGAGCAGGCCAAATTTGTGAGCTTGAAACCTGGTCCTCTGAACCGTAGCATACCTGGGAGGCAAGTGTGCAGAGAGTAAGGTTCGGCACCTTTAGTGTTCACCTGGGTGCACCCAGGCACGCGTGAGCACATCACGTTCCCTCTGCTCCTGCTGGTGTGAATTTCTAGATGCCCCTTCTTCCCCCTGAGAAGCCTGGAAGGACAGAGGATGCATCACCGTGGGGTTGGGAGAAGAGCTTTTTGTGTGCTGGGAGTTGTCTGTGGAGCCTGGCTGGCTGTGCTGGCCTCACGCCATCAGGGGGCCCAGTTGGCCAAACACAATTCATTTGTTGCAGTTCTGTTGTAATCCTGAGATCCCAGTACATCTGAAATTCCTTACTAATTTTTTTAATAGCAGTTTTATGGAGATAAAATCATCATACCATACAATTCTCCCATTTAAAGTGCACAATTTAGTGGTTTTTAGTCTACTCACAGAATTTTGCAACCATCACCATAATCAATTTTAGGACATTCTCAAGACCCCCAAAAGAAACCCTGTACTCATTAGCAGTCTCTTCCCATTTGCCGTGTACCCCCACCACTCCCCAAGCCCTAGGCAATTACCAATCTACTTGCCATCTCCATGGATTTGCCTATTCAGGACATTTCATATGTGTTCCTTTGTGTCTGGCTTCTTTCACTTAGCATGATGTTTTTGAGGTTTATCCGTGTTGTAGAGCATATCAGTATTTCATTCCTTTTGATGGAAAAATAATATTCCATTGTATAGATATCCCATATTTTATCCATTTATCAGTTATTGGAGAGTCAAGTTGTTTCCCCTTTTTTACTGTTGCGAATAATGCTGTTATAAACATTTGTGTACAAATTTCTGCGTGGACATATGCTTTCATTTCTCTTAAGTATATACCTAGGAGTAGAATAGCTAGGTCACATGTTAATTCTCTGTTTAACAATCTGAGGAACTATCAGACTGTTTTCCAAAGCAGCTCATTTCACACCAGCAAGGTATGAGAGATCTGATTTTCTCCACATTCTCTCCAACTCTTGTTATCATTATCTCTTCTTTATTATAGCCATCCTAGGGGGTGTGAAGAGGTATTTTGTTTGCCTGTCTTCTTTGGAAAAATGCCTATTCAGATTCCCTGCCCATTTTTAAATTGAGTTATTTGCCTTTTTTTTAATTATTGCATTGTAGGTGTTCTTCATATATTCTAGATATAAGTCCCTTATCATATATATAATTTGCAAAAAATTTCCCCCATTCTGTGGAGTACTTTTTTCACTTTCTTGATAGTGTCCTTTGAAGCATGAAAGTTTTTAATTTGGATGTTTTTCCTTACTCATTTTTTCCCCCAAAGAGGGGAACTATAATTTTAATTTTCTAAAACCTGACACATCTATTCTTTTCACAAAACATAAGGTGCACAATGAAATTCTGCAGCCAGCCCTGGCTGCTGTACCTCAGACATTTCTGAGGCAGTCATTGAAATAACACCTTTCAAATTCTCTGTACATTTTTCTTCATCCAGTATCAAGGCCCCTGATTTCTGACATTCTGACCTCTCTCACATTGCAAAGTAGCAAACGTACTTTGGATGCTGTCACTCAGAATTTCATTAGTCCCTTCAATAATTTTGATGTTATTCTGAAACACAGGAAGATGGAAATAATTCAAGGTGAAGCCCCCTAAATAATTTCGCCTTCTGTTCACAACTGGATTTAAACAAGACAAAACAAGTTCTTTGTTTTCCTTGACGCTTTTCTTGAACCTGTCTGAGATTTTCTGTAAATTGATATGGATGTGCCCCATTTTGGTCCCAAAGGGGCTGTGGCCCCTCCCTGGGGCAGCGGATCCTGCTTTGAACAAAGCTCTGTTCTCTTTACTTTTTTTTTTGGCATGGGCAGGCTCTAGCCTTTACTCATTTTTAATTGTGGGAAAAATAGGTCAAAATGACAAGGGGTAGGTAGGTAACCAAGTGCAGATTTGGCACATTTGATTTTTATTATTTTTTTATATTTTAGTGATAAAACTTAGCATACAAACATTCTCAACATACAAGCATTCCATCCATGGTATACAATCAGTGGCTCACAATATCATCACATAGTTGTGTATGCATCACCATGATCATTTTTTTGAACATTTGCATCACTCCAGAAAAAAAAAGAAAAAAGAAAAAAGAGAAAAACTCATACCACATTTGATTTTTGAAAACAGTATATGCTACCTCCATTCAGCAACAGTGAGCTTTACTTGAGCCAGCCAGCACTTTGTCATATGTTTGATAAAACCATTCAAAAAGGATTCAACACAAATGGGATAGGATTCAGCCTGAATTCACTGAAAAAGGTTGGCATAGCTCTCCAGAGCATGCTCCCCAATGCCAAGCACATAATGGATGGGAAACCTTCACAGAGCATGCTGCCATCTCTCCTGGAGTTCGAGAAGAGAAACTATGGCTGGTTGTTGGGGAGGATATACTTTGCCCTATGTATGTTCAAAACTATGAATATGATGTAATAAATTACCATGCCTGGATTTGGGTGGAATCCCTGAGGATTTTAGCCACAAAGTCACATCCAGAATGAGCTGATGTGGGCAGCCCTGCTGGGAAGCCTGAGCCTGTCTTAACGTTGGGGCTTCTCAGGTGATCTTTAGGGCACAACTCTTCAGGAGGAGAGAGAATTCCCTCCTTGCACTTAGAAATTCAGAAAGGGGAATCCCAGGTCTGTCCCCTTGTCAGTCAGGAGGGAACTAGAATTCTGATTGGCATCTTCCAGAAACCTACTCTCTCAAAACCCAAAGCAGCTTTTGCTGACATCTGGTCCTTCTGGGACGCTCAGGATTTTGTTTATAAAATGACACTCTAATCCCCAAATAGATTCTTATTTTTAACAGGACTGCTCCCTTTGAGGAATGCTTTTGCTTTCTGGCATCTCAGTGTAACCCTGAGAGGCAGGGAGGTCCTGGGCTAGACCTGGGCAGGGAGGAGTGACACTGGCCAGCTGGGAAGCCCGGGAACTCCACCTTTACGTCTGCAGCCCGGTTTCTGCATGACTCTCCTCCTCAACCCTCAGCAACCTTAATCCAGGATGGAACAACTTTCAATTAGCAGTAATTGCCCCTGGGCTGCTCTCCCTCTGAATTACACAGGGAGGAGAGCAGGGAAGAGATGATGCCTGACAACCCCCTGGTTCTCCTTCCCCCTCCTCCTCCACCCCTCCCCAGCTGAGCTGAGGTTCCCCTTGTTTTTTGTCTTTCAGCTGCCCAACATGTTTGGCGACCTCCGGTCCATGTTTATTGCCTTAATGATTGGGTCCTACGCCTCGTCGGCAGTCACCTTCCCAGGAATCAAGGTAAGGGTGTGCCCACAGAGTCCCAGCACACCGACTTGGTACTCCCCCAGGCCTCCTCCAGCCTTTTCTGAAGAGAGAAGTAACTGTGGGCGCTTGGGCTGGCCCCTCCCCAACACCCCACCTGGGCAGGTTGCACCTGGGAGCCACAGGAGTAAGAAAAGAAAGCCACTGGGCCGTGGAGGGGACGGAAAATTCAAGCACATCCCTGCAGAGCCTTACTGCAGGTTGTCTTTGCATTTCTGGGTTGGGGTAGGGAAAGGGCTGGGTGGGTGAGCTTGTCCCTGGTCCTGAGTCTCACTGCAGATTCCTCCCCCACCCAGCCCTGTTGTTGTTGGGCTGCTGCTTCCCATCAGCCAAACCGCAGCTCTCGGCCAAGTTGGTTCAGCTGTTTCCCTCCCAGGCAGGATTCTGAGCCCATGGAAGTCACTCAGGGTCAGGTTGATGCAAACACCTCACAGGCCATCAGCCCCAGTGCCTCTGCCAAATCCCGTTGCTCCTGCCAGGGTGTTCGAACGGGCTTCTCCCTCCTCCAGCACCAAGTCAAAGCTCTCTTCCTGAGCCTGCCGGGGGAGGATGTCACTGATGAGGGGGTGCGAGTCACAGATGGGGGGATGGGTCTGGGGCCAGCCATCGCGTGGACTTTCAGGGATTCTCGTGCTCCTGGAGCGTGGGGGAGCCTACAACTTCTTCACCCCCCACCCCCTCCTCTCAGGGTCTCACTGCTGGTCTCGTCCCTGGGGAGGTGGGCGGCTGTCTGCTGGTACCATGGGACCCTTGTTTGTTGCTGGAAATGAATGGTCACTATGACAGTAAGAGCTAAGACGTTGGGTGGGCATGCCTGGCTGACCCCCTTTAAACCCCAGTCCCGTGCGGGGACGGGACACAGTTTTCTGTTCCTCCAGTATTTTTGTTTGTTTTAGCATGCGTATCGCTTTTATTCAATGTGAAAATAAAATGACCAGACATCTATCATAACATCCATATTACCAGGTAACATACTGGTAATAAACTCAGAACTGACCTGTGGGTCTTGTTACCTCTTTGAGGAATAAAATGCTCACTGAATGATAAAGGCAGAAAACAGAATCTGAAAAATGAAAATACAACAAATCTTTTTTTTTGAATAAGTAGAACCCAAACCAACCATTCTAATAGGTCTCATGTTCCCTTTCTTTATTGAATTTTCTTTAATTTTTTAAATCTTTTTTTTGCATGGGTAGGTACCGGGAGTCGAATCTGTTGAGTTTTATAAATAAGAATCTTGGTAAATCTTTGTCAGCCCCGAAGCTGACATTATTGTATGTGCAGTTTCATGGATTTTCTAAAAATGTTTTATTCTAGTATATGTACAACCTAAAATTTCTCTCTTTCATATATATAATTCAGTGCTGTTAATTACATTCACAAAGTTATGCTACCATCACCACCATCCATTACCAACTGTGTATTTTAAACCTTAACTCCCTTTTCCCTCCCTGACCCTGTCCCTGGTAACCTGTATTCTAGATTCAGACCATGAATTTGCTTATTCTCATTATTTCCTATCAGTAAGATCATAAAATGTTTGTCCTTTTGTGTCTAGCCTGTTTCACTCACCATCCCTGTTGCCAACGTTGAGTTGTTTTTTGAGCACCTACTATGTGCACTCATCTAGGTGCTGGAGAAACATCCGTGGACAAGACTAGCATGTTTCCTGTCCTCACAGAACTAGGCTTACAGTAGACAAGTCAGCCAATTAAGAAGCACAGTGCTATCACTAGAGCCAGAGAAATAGGCTAAAGTGACGTTGATGGGTGGACAAGGAAGGCTTCACGGAGGAGGTGACATTTGATCCAAGCACAGGGAGTTCAACATGCGAGTGGGGCAAGTTGGATTTTTGGAACTCAGGGTGTCCGACGACGAAGGCCCCAGACGGCAGGAGCCTGCCTGCTTGCTCTGGCTTCCCTCTCTCACACCTCCCCACCCCCACCCTATGGTCCCCTCAGGTCATCTATGACTTCGGCGTCTCCTTCATCGCCATCCTCGTGGTCTGGGCTGGCTGCTCCGGGCTGGTTTTCCTCAACTGCTTCTTCAACTGGCCTCTAGAGCCCTTCCCGGGGCCTGAGGACATGGACTACTCGTAAGTACCTGTGCTGCCTGCGCCCCGCCCCACATGGCCAGGCCCGGGGCCGCGCTGACCGTCCCCTCCTGTGGCCTCCAGGGTGAAGATCAAGTTCAGCTGGCTGGGCTTCGACCACAAGATCACCGGGAAGCAGTTCTACAAGCAGGTGACCACAGTGGGGCGTCGCCTCAGTGTGGGCAGTTCCATGAGGGGCGCCAAGGAGCAGGCGGTGCTGCAGGAGGGCCACAAGCTGTGCCTGTCCACCGTCGACCTGGAGGTGAAGTGCCAGCCGGACGCTGCAGGTACCCGGCACGCGGCCCTCTCCTTCCAGGCCTGCGTGGCGTCGGCAGGGGCGGTTCATCCGCAGGTGATAGGGAGGCACAGCCAGTCCAGATCTGGAAACGATAGCCCACCCCCCAGCCCCCACCGCTCCTCCACCAGCTCCTTGCACCAGCCCAGGGCTCTGTGGGTATCAAGTCACTTAACCCCCACGTCATCTCAAAGGGCAGGGGCATGACCCACCCTGTTTTCACATGAGCACACCTTGGCTCTGAGGGCTCAGGGCATTTGGCCAACTCCAGCTGCCTTCAGGTGGGAGACACACTCCAGAATCCATTCCATGGACCTCAGCTGGCCTGTTCTTAAGGGACGGAGTGACTTGGTCAGCAAGTCAGGCAGCTGTCTCCGAAGGTCCTGGCCCTGGCTGGCCCTGGCTGGTAGGCAGGCTGTGCGGCCCCACGGTCTGGGCCGGGTTCTCTCTGAGTGCCCCCTCTTTCCCACAGCTGCGCCCTCGTTCATGCACAGCGTCTTCAGCCCTATCCTGCTGCTCAGCCTCATCACCATGTGTGTCACGCAGCTGCGGCTCATCTTCTACATGGGCGCCATGAACAGCATCCTCCAGTTCCTGGTCGACGGCAACCAGGACGTAGGTAGGCATCCCCTGGGCCCAGGTGGCTTCCACCACCTGAGGTTGAGCCCACTGCCTGAGGTCGACCTGGGGACTGTGTCAAGCCCGCTGGCTGAGGTCACCCCGTGGGCTGAGGGGAGGCCTGCTGGCTGGGACAAGCTGGAATGTGTTAGGCTAGACCGAAGCAGCAGGGCGGAGACATGGCCAAATCCAAAGGCTCATGAGAGCCATTTCATCAAAGCCAGCCCCAGCTGCTCCTTCATCACCCCCATCCCCACCCTCACCCTTATCAGGGTTTCCCAGCTGAGGAGATAGAGAAGACTGAAACCAGCTACTGTGTTTGGGGTGTGGGGTTTACGCTTGCCAGTGCCTGACCTGGGAAGGTTGGCGTGTGCACATGTGTGTAAGAACATTGCACAGAATGGCGTACCTGCTCTAGCCCTTGTTGAAAGTCAGTAAATCAAACTCAAACGACGAGAACCCCCTGGGAGACCTTGGGTTTGGCATGTGGATATGCTGGTGTGGGGCAAGGCTGGTGTGGGGCAAGGGGCGGGCACTAGAACTCTGGGCACTTGTGCCACGCTGGGACCCGAACCCAGGAACGAGGTGGAAGTTCCTTGTCTGTGCAATCCAGTTGAGGCTTGTTAACTCTGGTAAACAGAACTGATAACCCACAGCCACTTTTCCAGAACTGCCTACTAGGTCTTCAGCTGATTAGGGGTTTTGATTCTACAAAGAAAGTCAGTACTTCCTCAGGGCCTGAGCTGAGTCAGCTTTAGTCACCCTCTCAGGGCCTGACACACTCCATTAATCATTTTTCCTGGCAGTCACCCTGCCTGTGACTTGTTTTTTTGGTTTAATCCTATTTACCCAGGGAAGACACCCTGGACGCGGTAAGGAATCAAATATCAACTTTTAAACCTGGCAGTTAATCTAGCTTTAACAAAAGGAACCAGATAATACTAGTTCCACCGTGAAAACAGGAATACTGTGGTCGAGTAAGATGGAGAAACACAGAATATCACGTTTCCTTGTAAAAATTTGTACTGAACATTATGAACATATGAAACGTCCTAAGCAGTCCTAGAGAGAGAAAAAAAAATATTTAGCTTTTAGTCCACTCTTCTCCCAAAATTTGTATCACAGGAGCCCTTTTCTGTCTAACATGCATTAGAATCTGTGGAACCCACTTTCATCTGTAAACACGCTCTTTTTAGAAACACTGACCCACATGGAAAGACTGCCCCGGCCCTGGGGAGGCCAATCTCAGTGCTGCTGAGTCATGGTCTTTTACCCAACTTCTCTGAGAGATCTTTTGGTGCCTGAGTCTCTCCAACTGTTTCCCATATTAAAAAAGTCATTTTCAAGAAGCAGAGGGCGTTGGGCCAGGAAATGTGGTCTGTGAGTGACAGGGCACTGGTTTTCCCCATCCTGTGTCCAGCGGCGCAGCCCGGAGGTGCTGCTGCAGGACTGGGAGCCTGTGCTCCGGCTGCTGGGGGGAGACACTCCAACTGTGTCAGGTGGCTTGGCCCTTCCACCCCCACCTCCCTCTGAGGGCAGGAGGAGATAACGGTGGCAGAGCAGGGGACTGGCATGGCCGGGGGCATGCTGATTCTGCCTGGCCTTCCTCACGCCTGCCACTTCCCATCAGGGTCCAGGCAGCCTGCCACTTCCCATCAGGGTCCCAGGCAGCACTGCAGGCATGATTCACCAGCCCGCCTGTGACAGACCCCAGCTGTGCACGACTGGGCCTCCCGCTCCCTCACGTGCTCCCACCCCGCAAGCCCTGCGCGTCAGGCCCCTGCGGGGGGATTGGGCATATGCCAGACCCCGAGCTGGTCTCTTTGCACGCCCCTGCCCTCTGTGACAGTCTTTGAGGTTTTTCTGCTGCTAACCCCTCTGCTCTCTGCTTTTACACCTTTGCCTTCTCGATGCAGTGATGGCGACGGGTAAGCATCGGTGGATGTTGCCACACCCCCTCCCAGGCAGCCTCTGTTCCACCAAGAACCCCTTGCCTTGAACTCCTTTCATTCCTCCTCCCCAGGACTGTAGGGTAGGGGCTGGGGGGGGCGGGGCGGAGATCAACTTTCAGCTGCTGTTTGCCTGAAAAGAAGCCCCATCGTTTTTAAGTCTCTTAGAAGATTGAAAGCCTTACGTCAGAGCCCCTGTGGGCGCTGCCTTCCTGGTCTATTTCTAGAGGCAGAAAGCTGGTGGCCGCTTGCACACAAAGCCTCAGTCACAAGCCTCGGTGATTTTGTGGTTCCGAGTCAGAGCCACTTCCTGGGGCTTCTGGGGGGAGTTCCCTGGGACACGCTGGGTTTCATGAGCTGTTTCTTGGAAACATGTAAGGGATTTTGAGCAGAGAATAAGGGGGCCTGCCCCTGGCTCTGGCCTTGATTTCAGAGATTAAGGTCTCTTGGTTCCCCCACAAGACCCGCAGGGACAAGGGAGGTGGGTCAGGTCCCAGATGGGCCTTTGGGTGGCGGCCCCTCCCCAGGCTCCCGGCCTGCCCGGAGCCTCTCCTGACGCGGCCCACGTTCCCCCCAGTCGGCCTCTACACCTCCATCTTCGGCGTGCTCCAGCTGCTCTGCCTGCTCACGGCACCGGTCATCGGCTACATCATGGACTGGAGGCTGAAGGAGTGTGAGGACGCCTCCGAGGAGCCGGAGGAGAAAGACCCCGGCCAGTGCGTAGGCGGGGCCTGTGCCCACGGGGGCGGCGGGCGGGCTGTGGCCGCAGAGCCAGGCGTGCCTGGCAGGACCAGGGCAGGGGGCTGGGAGGGGGCGCTTAAACTTCTTTTTTCATCTTTGTTGTAACATGCATTCAAGAGAACATAAAAGCTAACTGGCGGGTTAGGTTTTAAAGTCAGTGGGAGAGACAAGAGAGGAGCAAGCCCGACTTTACCCTCAAAAGGCCTCACGACACTCGCTTCCTCAGCTCAGCATACATTTTGGTCTGTCCCCCACTGCGGAAATTCTCTTGCACACTGAAGTTTGGGAAGTGCTGAGCTAAACTAACAAAGGGGAGAAACAAGAGGGAAGTCTGCATGACAAGATACCTGGGCATGAATCCATTCTGCCTCTGGGACAACCCTGAGACCCCTAGCGTGAGTGTGCAGTGGGCAGGCGACTTTAGACTGTTCCTGCTTGCCTGCAGGTGGATGCCACTTGGTTTGCATAGGAAGTCACTATAATCTGCCTATGTATAAGTAGATTTCCTCAGGATTGTGGGCGCTCAGACAAGCTGCTGGAGCCCGCCTTTGGTAAGGCTGGACTCTAAAATCATAGAGTGAGTTAAGTGCTGCATATGTGAGCCCACGTTTATCACATCAGGCCCTGTGCCAAGTGCTTGGCACACGGGACCTTGTTTAAGCCTCCCAGGACCCCCGTGAAGTGTGTGTTTCACAGATGAGGAGCCGAGGCAGGAGTTGAAGTACATTGCCTCAGGGCGCAGGCCTGGGGCTCCCTGCACATCTCTGCAGACTTGGTGTTTGTTCTAAGAGCAAAAGCACACTCTCCACGTCATATCACTGTCCACAGGGTATCTGTGTGGGTGGCGAGACTGGAATCAGTAACAGTGAATCTACAGGAAATAATTATAGAGAATGCTGTTATCTAGGTCAGGTCCTACAGCCAAGTTGTTATTTGTTCCCGTTCCAGCGCCATCAGCTCCATGCTTGTTTCTCCTTCATTCTCTCCTGCCCCACACGGGGAAATCCTCTCACTCCCTCACCTGGCTTATTACAGCCTTCCTGCAAGGTTTGGGTGAGGTTGAAGCCGATGGTAAAAGTGAGGCTCTGCCATAGCCGCGTTGGGCACACTCCCCTCCCTCTGTCCCCAGCATCTGCACCAAAGCAGAGCAGTGGATTGCCAGCACCCCACATCTGAGACCCCTCCGCAGAGGTTCACATTCAGTGCTCAGTCGGAGGGTGGAAAAGAGAGTATCCCTAGGGTTGGTCTGGCCCTGACACAGTCCCTAAAACAAGCTTGGGGCACATCTGCAGTCTTGCTTTGGTCCACATGCTGTGACTCCCAAGGCCTACCCTTTTGGGGGAGCCTCCCCCCCCACACACCTGTGTCTATTTGTTCTGTGCCCCCACAGAGGTGAGAGAAAGAAGAAGCGAGACCGACAGATCCAGAAGGTCACTAACGCCATGCGGGCCTTCGCCTTCACCAACCTGCTGCTCGTGGGCTTCGGGGTGACCTGCCTCATACCCAACCTGCCTCTACAGGTGCTTATGGGGGAGAGAGGGGCCAGGTGTGTGTGTGTGTGTGGGGGGGGGGTGATGAAAGAGATGCTGTTTAGAGGCTAAAGGTGAGTGGTGCATCTTGGAAGCCACCAACAGACCAGGTGATGACTATCCATTCATTCATTCCGCCCGCCAGCCAGCCGTGTTGTTCAGAGGGCCTGCTACCAGCCAGGCTCTGTGCTTCATGCTGGGGGTGACTGTAAATGAAACAAGGGTTGGCTTTCACCAAAGAAGTTTTCTTTCTTATTCTTGATCTTGGGGCTTCTTACATATCGTGAATGCCATCAGCATGTCATTTCCCGGAACCTCGTGGGGTTGCTGTGTAGCTGCTTGCTTTGCATTTGCTCAAATAGCTAAAGTCTGATGTCCTCGGGTCTGGCCCATCTGTGGTGTTGGTGGGAACATCTGCTGTCCCGGAGCGAGTGCCTGCTGGGTCTCCACAGTGTGGAGAACAGCCAGAGACTGGGTTGAATGCTTGGTGTCTGGGTTCAACAGCCTAATTCCTTTGTACAAGATTTTGATTCTTTGAAACTTAACTTTTGGCAGAGATTGAGGGCACAAGGTAGATTTTGCCTCCTGCCCAACTCCACCCTAGATCCAGGAAAGTGTTCTTTCCATAAATTTTGGCCCCAATCTCCAGGTTTATGAACTTTGAAAGAACATAAGTGATGGCATTACTTCTAGCTGGGTGTAGCCCACATCTAGGTGGTGTCTTGGGCTAGGTCCAGGAGGAAAGCAAGGTCCCTCCCTCTTCGTAAGGAGCCACGTGTTGAGCTACGTTGAACTACCATGTGTTCACCACCTACGGGTACTGTCACGTGTTGGTGCTGCTGCTGTGCATGCAGACAAGAGTGAACCACTGGAGGCGTCTACCAGGTCCAGCTGGGAGGGTCGTTGTATCCCTGATGCCCTCCCAAGTCTCCTTGTGGCTGCCCTCTTTGCAAAACCCCCAGTCTTGGGGTTTGTTCATATGAAACTTAACCCCACAAAGGATAGGTCAAGCCTACTTAAAATTAGGCCTAAGAGTCACCCCCAGGAGGGCCTCTTTTGTTGCTCAGATGTGGCCTCTCTCCAGCCAACATGACGAGCAGTCTCACCACCCTCCCCCTGTCTACGTGGGACATGACTCCCAGGGGTGTGGACCTTCCTGGCAACATGGGACAGAAATCCTAGAATGAGCTGAGACTCAGCATCAAGGGATTGAGAAAAACCCTAGAATGAGCTAAAACTCTGCTTCAAGGGATTGAGAAATCCTTCTTGACCAGGGTGGGGAAGAGTGAAATGAGACAAAGTGTCAATGGCTGAGAGATTCCAAACAGAGTTGAGAGGTTATCCTGGAGGTTATTCTTACGCATTAAGTTGATATCACCTTGTTATTCAAGATGTAATGGAGAGGCTGGAGGGAACTGCCTGAAAATGTAGAGCTGTGTTCCAGTTACTTGACGATGATTGAATAATGATATAGCTTTCACAATGTGACTGTGTGATTGTGAAAACCTTGTGTCTGACGCTCCTTTTATCTACCTTGTCAACAGAAGAGTAGAACATATGGAATAAAAATAAATAATAGGGGGAACAAATGTTAAAATAAATTTAGTTTGAAATGCTAGTGATCAATGAAAGGGAGGGGTAAGGGATATGGTATGTATAAATTTTTTTTTCTGTTTTCATTTTATTTCTTTTTCTGAATAGATGCAAATGTTCCAAGAAATAATTATGATGATGAATATGCAACTATGTGATGATATTATGAATTACTGATTATATATGTAGAACGGAATGATCAAAATAGGAATGCTTGCATTTGTTAAAGAAAAAAAAAGATTAAAGGAGCTCTTTTTAAAAACAAAAAACCCATAGAGTCTTGCCCTGACCACCCTGTCTAGTCAAGAGGCAGTGCTCAGTGGGGACAGTCATCTACTTTTTATTTTATTCATTTCTCATTGAATAAAGAGAAGTTGAGAAAAGGAAACAAGGCAGTGGGTGAGGAGCCCTGCACGAGTCTGCGTGTGTGTACACATGTGGGCCAGCCCCTCATGACAGTGCAAGAGGAGCCCTGCCCCCTCCACCGCCCTCCTTCCCGGGAGCTAGTCCTAGCTGCTGAGTGAGGTGACAGGGCTGTGCATAAATGACACGAAGGGCAAACAAAGGGCCCTGGTTGCAAAGTGGTCAGTTTTCATGCTTCTCAGGAATTGTTAACAAGGGCTTTCCTG
This sequence comes from Myrmecophaga tridactyla, assembly GCA_004026745.1. NCBI lineage: Eukaryota > Metazoa > Chordata > Mammalia > Pilosa > Myrmecophagidae > Myrmecophaga > Myrmecophaga tridactyla. Next base: position 54,900 of record PVIY010008887.1, on the reverse strand, counting down.
GGACTGGCTAAGCCTGCCTGCAGCAGCCTTCCTGGGGCCTCCTAGATATGGCTGTGACACCTACCTGCCAGGAGGACCCGAGGTGGCCAGGCGGGGAGACCCCTGGGCACAGTCCTCAGGGCAGCAGAGGCAGGAGATTGAGGTGCAAGCCCTGATGTGCAGCATTTGCTGATTTCCATGGTGCAGCTCTCATGATGACCCATTTCAGCCTACCATGGGGACAGCACTGAGCATGGAGTTGGGAGGAAATTCCCCGAAACACACCATGATGTAGTGCTTCCATCAGGCACGTTACATGTAAAACTATCTCAAGCCTAGAGAATAGAAAATAATTAGGCAGTGACGGGTTTTGAGTATTAATTACCTTTGTTTTTAATATAATGCATTTAATTGTAAGTTTACAGAAGTTAATTTTTAATAATGGCTCTGTTTAACAACCAGGTCACAAAATTCCTGACCGTTCCCCAGCTGGCCCTGCAGAGCTGGTGCCTTCAGCTGTCTGCCTGGCTCCCTATTGCTCAGGCCACCGGGAACGGAGGGTTAGGGGCCAAGGGGAGAGTCCCTCTGTCTTACGCTCACGCCTTGCTCTCCTCTCTCAGATCCTGTCCTTCATCCTGCACACCATCGTCCGAGGGTTCATCCACTCTGCCGTCGGTGGCCTGTATGCCGCTGTGTAAGTTCTGGAAGCTGTGGGTGGACAGTGGAGAAGAAATGGCCCGAGGGAGTGTTGTGGTGGGACCGAGGCCCTGGCATTAGGCCAGCTACCCCCATGGACTTTTCTCTCTTGCTTCCAGGACAGGGCTCCTGTTGGGTGTGTCAGAGGAGAGCCATACCTGGTGGGAGGTGGGCCGGCTGGGTGCCTACGAGCCTCGGCATTGGACACGAAGTTAGTTCCCCCGGCCAGGGGTCAGGACCCTAAGCAGCTCATTATTGCCTTGTGGCCACTGCTCAACCGAGTCCCAGGGCTGCCCCTGGCTGCTCACTGGGAAGGGCAGGGCTGGGTTCTGGCTGCCCAAAGCTAAATGTTTAAGTTCCAGTGGCCCTGAGCAGGGGCAGTGAAATGGATGACTGAGCCCCTGTCATGTATCAGGCTGGGGAGCCTGCACCCTGAGCATCAGAGGGCCAAGCTCTGGCCAGAGTCTTCTCAGACCCAGGCTAAAATGAAACCTCTGTGTTTTTTCCAAGAGGCCACACATCCAAAAGAAATCACAGTTGTTCCTTCTCAGGCCTGGGGCTAGACCCCAAATCCAAACCAAGCACCATCCATATTCTCTTTCTTTCTGACCCCATGACATGCTGGCTCCTTGCTGGAGGCCCCTTCTTACTTCAGCAAAACCTTATGTTTGCCAGGATTTTGCCCACAACTTTCTCCCCCTTCCAACAGCATCCCACGGAGGTCATTCCAGGTCTGCTGTCCCTGCCCCCAACCCCTAGGCCTGGAGGAAGTTGTGGCTGCCCTGGCAGGGTCTGAGGGAGCTGAGTGGAGAGCTGTGATGCTGAGTTTCCATGATTACACAACGTTCCTCTGATGATGGCACATCAGGGCCAGCCCTGCTTTCAGCCTACTCCTGGGCCTTTTCCCAAGCTGCAGACTCCGCTGGCACCACACTTTTCCACCCATCTCAGCCAGACCCCTTCAGCTCAGGGCACAACTGGGCAGGGCACGGTCCTCCCCAGAGCCTGGGGCCTTAGGCAGGTCCTAAAGAGAAACTCACTTTGCACAACTGCTTAGTAGACACCCTGCTGTTCTGAGGCTATTCTTGCCCCTTCCCTCTCTGGCACCAACAGTGCAGCCTGGGGGCACCGGCATGTCCGGGGCCAGGCTGAGACGAGGCGGTGTTGGTAAAGCCCGAGTGGCATTGGGAGTAACGGTCTTGGTCGCCCTGACAGGTACCCCTCCACCCAGTTTGGGAGCCTCACAGGACTGCAGTCTCTGGTCAGCGCGCTCTTCGCTCTCCTGCAGCAGCCCTTGTTTCTGGCCATGATGGGCCCCCTCCAAGGAGACCCTCTCTGGGTAAGAAGGGACAGGGCGTGGTTGGTCATGGGCTGCTGTCCACCCTGGTGACCAGGAGCTGGGAGGCATCCCTCAGGGGCTTCCAGAGCCCCAAGAACAGCTGGCTCAAGAACTTTGGTTAGAATCAAATTAGGGTCCTCTTTCACTGGTGGCTAAGTGCAAGATGCAAAGTATCATCATTGGACCTGACATTGGAGTAAAGGGGGCAGAGTTCCCATTCCTGCCTGTCCGGCAGTGGCCCCTGGATTCTCCACCAAGTGCAGTGAGCTTTTTCCGCGGCCTGGCCCTGGCCCTAGAAATGCCAGTCAGTAGATCTGACGTGGGGGGTCCGGCCCCTGGGGGCTGCTGGAGGCCAGAGGGCTGTCACCCTGGGAATTCCGATGCTGGAATGTGGAAGGACAGGCCCTGAACCTCTTGACCTTGCTGTTTAATTTTATACTTTCCTCTCCTGTGACCTCCTCTTTCCCAACCTGATGGTGAGGGAGGGTCTGGAGCCAGGCTGATGGCGATGCTCATCCCTGCCTCCCCCCCGCCAGGTGAACGTGGGGCTGCTGGTCCTGAGCATGCTGGGGTTCTGCCTCCCCCTCTATCTCATCTACTACCGGCGCCAGCTGGAGCGGAAACTGCAGCAGAAGAGGGAGGATGACAAACTGTTCCTCAAGATCAACGGCTCATCCAACCAGGAGGCTTTCGTGTAGCACCCACCACCTCAGAACCGGGGCCTCCTGCCCGCGCTTCAGTGACTGGCCGAGCCCTCCCGCCCCCACCCCAGAGGGCGCCCCCAGCACCCCCACGATCCTCTCCATCACTGTGTTGGATCCACGCTCCCTCCCAGGGGCTCTGGTCCTGCCTCGGAGTTCCGTGGTGGAAGGACGGGAGAGGGCCCGGGACAGTGGCAAACTTCTTGCTGCTGGGAGTAGGGGTGACCCTGGGCTTTGGGGGCCCCGGGGATCCATAGTGCCTGCAAGAGGAGCCAGGAGGACCTCCAGCAGGCAGGCTCTCTCCCTCAAGTGTCTGGATTTCTGCCTCTTGCCAAAGTGGAGGGGTCTGCCATCCACTGTCCACAGCCCGCCCCTCGGCTGCATGCCCGCCGGCCGCGCCTGCCTGCGGACAAAGGCTTGCACTGTCTGCGCCCCCTCGCCTGGCCCCTCACCTCCTCCCCGGGCCAGTCTGAGGCTGCCTGAGGAAGGAAGGACCCGCTTCCTGTTGTTGGTGCTACCTCCTTTGTAATTCCAGCCCCCCGTGGCCTGCCCATGTCTCGTCCTCCGACTAGAGGCCTGGGGAGAAGCCCCTCCAGCTCTGGGCTTAAAGCCTGGGGCGGGGAGGGCTGGGTGGGCACACGAAGTCTTTGGACTCCATGGGTGAACAAGGCGGATCAGTCAGTCCTGAGCCCTTTGCCGCAGGGGCAAAGGCGGGGGCGGGTTTCCACGGCCACTCTTGGTCCAGGTGGGGACCTGAAGGGAATTAAAGGTCACTGCTAGGGTATCCCCACACAGCTGTTTTTGTGGGGATGAAAGTGAGGCTGTGGTTGATGGACATGGCGGGCCGGGCCTGGGGGGAAGTGGATGTGGGCTGGGTGGGTGGGTGCGGGCTCTGGATGTCGGCCCTTATCCTTCCCCACCAGCCAGGAGCTAGCCTGGCCTGCCACGGGCCCAGAGCCCAGGAGCCAGCCAAGGGCACCGCCAGGAGCTGGTCCAGGGCTGCAGGGCGGCAGCGCCCCCTGCTGGCAGGCTCCTCCACTGCCCTGCAGCCCTTTACCCGGGAGAGGCCCCTTTCCTCTGCCAGGCAGGCCTGGCTCACCAAACCACCCACCTCGACTGCCCCCAAAATGTGTCTGAGACTTCGTGGGAGTGCTGAGATGAGTGGGCTGATTTTTAGGGTTTTACTTTTGTTTTTTTTGTTTTAAATTTTATTCCTTATTGAGCAATAAATCCATTCTCCTCTGGTAAAGGATGTCCCCTCTAACAGATCAGTGAAGGTGTGCATGTGCCTGCTTTGAACTTGAGAATAAACGGGTGGGACGAGATTTTTTGCCACTGACGAGCCCCAGTAGCACCTCACAGCTCACCATCTCTCTGGAGGACTGCCCTCTTCTCAGGAAGGGCAGGGAGCTAGAAAAAGATCCCCTGTCCCAAGAGACTGGGCTTATGCAGACATCTTAGAAATGTGGGCCACCCCCAGCCCCATGCTTATACCAACAGGCTACTCCTGACCCCTTCCCTTCCTCTACTTAGATTTCCTGTCACTTCAGCAACACTTAGGGTCCCTTCTGATTTCAGGACACAGGGTGACAGGACAGCTACAGGCTCAGAGAAGGCAGAGTTGGGATGTGGGTGAGGGGAACTGCTGGAAGGCAGGGGAGACCTAGGCCCACATTCAAGTACTGCCTTAGCCATGACACCTTGAACACACCTAGTCTTCTAGACTTCAGTCTGCTAGCAATAACACACACATTTACACAAAACGAGAGCTCATTTCCCAAACAGTTCCTTGGAACTGCAGTTCTGTGAGATGTTAGAGGTTATTCTAATTAAAAAAAAACAAAACAAAACCCCTTTTCTAGTCAACTTTGGGAGATGCTAAGTTAAGGTCAAGCATGTTTCTTTACAGCAAGTGCTGGCATGTACTTTGTACTTGGCATGTGGACGTTATGGCTCTCGAGGAAGGGTGCCCCACGCTGACGAGGAATGGTTTTAATGCCAGAGCCAACGTAGATTCCAGATCTTATCTGACCTAGAGGGAATCCGGTGTGTGGCCCTGGAATCTATGTTTTGTTCAGCTCCAACCAGTGATTCTGATGCATGTGACGGTGCGAGACCCGCCAGTGAAGAGGAGTGCTGTCTGGGGGAACCCTAAGGGCCAGCAAGGGTCCTTCCGGCTGGGAAAATGCACTGAGGCTGGGCGAGCACAGCCCATGCTGCCGCCAGCAGTGCCTGGGCCCAGTCGAAGTTTCTCCCCCCGACTCAGAGGGAAGAAGCAGGCACCGAGAAACCAGAATTCAGGGTGGAAAACAGCCTAGGGCCAACAGGGCATAGAGATTAGAGGCACGAAAATGAAAACGGTAGCAGGTGCAGAGGCTGTTGCTAGCCAGATGGCCTGGAACCATAGGGAACCATCCCCCAGCCCCACCCTCCAGTAAGGGGCCACTTACCCTGCTCTGACTTTTTACAGAGGTCAGTGGTTACGCTTTCTCGTTGTTATCACTGAATCATGATAAGGATCCAGGAGTTAAAAAGATACTATCATCCCTATTTTACAGCAGGGGGGAGAAATTGAGGCCCAGAAAGGTGGAGTAACTTGCTCAAGATTAGAGCAAGGACTCCCCCGTGGGGCTGATGTCAAGGAAGCAGCTGAGGCCCTCTGGACCAGGACATTCTGTTTGAAGCAGCAGCCCCAGGGGCCATCAGGTCCTGAGAAAAAGGGGCAGGCCTGGACCTGGTGTCTATTTCTTGGAGCCAAGAACTTCCTCAGGGGGGTGGGATGAGCTCTACTCAGTGGGGGCGTTCATTTTGGCCCTGGAGGCAGATGGGTACTTGGGGCGGAGGAGCGAGTGCCCGGTTCCCCCAACCTGAAAGAAGTGCCCTGGCATGGCGCAAAGGCAGCGGGCACCAGTGGCCCAGCCCTCCCACCGCCTCCCGGTCTTCCAGGCTCCCGTGGGAGGCAGAAGGAAGTGATGCCGGGCCGGTGGTTTCAGCCAGAGAGGGAGGAAGTGGGCTACGCCGTCCTCAGAGGCAGCACCGGGAAGCTTCTCTTCTCCAGACTCCCGGACTCCGGATTCCGGGGTCAAGGTGTTCCTTTGTGCTTGGCTTCCCCCAAGCCCTCTGGGCCTCCGGCCCGCAGCTCCCACTGGGTGGGCCTGTACTCAGAAAGGCCAAAGACATGGTTCTGCGAGTCCGCAAGGATTCCTTTCGGGTTTGCTCTATCTCCTTCTCCTCTTGTACCTAGTATCAGCTTGATCAAAAGAACGCCTGATCAAAAGAACTTCTACTTAAACCCTCACTGTCACAGCCCTGAGCTGCGGTCAGGAGGCCTTCACACTCCCAAGGACACTGAAAATGAGGGGCATCCAGGATGAGGGGGTACACCCTCGGGGCTCTCCCAGACAGCAGCATAAACACATTCAGCCAAAGTAGAGTTCTGGGTGCACCAGCCCGTCAGCCCGTGTGAATCTGAGCAGATGTGCAACCAGGAGTGGGCGACGAGGGGTGGGGGGAGCCATGGGCACCTGATGCTGAAGGGCTCCCCGGAGAGCTGAAAGGTCTTCCCGGCCCAGCCCGGCTCCAGGGCCTGTGTAAGCAGCAGTTCCTCCCCACTTTGAAGGGTGATACTGAGTTCTCAGGTGCTCCTGAGGGCAGTGAGGTGCCTCATCTGTGCAAATCGTCAGGGGCCCAATTCAGGGGTGAAGGCCCATTTTCCCTTAATATAGACCAGGGATCATGAGGGTTAGTAGCGCCAGCCCTCCGCAGCGAGGGGCTGGGTTTCCACAGGTTGTGGTCCCCCCCAAGGGTAGGGGTCCGGGTGAGAAGGTGGGTTCTGTGGGCCTGTGCCTCCCCACCAGTGCCCCGATGTGCCACTGGTTCTGGGGCAGGGTAGGAGCTTCCTGAGTGTCAGGAGGTGACATGTCCCCCCACGGGCCACAGTTCTGCCTCCGCTGCGCCCCTTGCTCTTGGCTGGTAGTCCACCCTGAAGGGAGCCATTCTTACCCTCTCGGGCAGATCCAAGACTGGAATGGGACCATAAGCATCCCGGGGCCCCTGCCCCTTCCCCAAGGAGGCTCTAGCTCTGCACACTAAGAGGCCACGAGGGGCAGAGCTAAGAGAAGAGGCTGTGAGGCCACACAGGGGTCTGTTTAAACCCTGGCCTTATCATGTACCATCTCAGTGACCTTAGGCCTCGGTTTCCTCATTGGTGAGATGGAGATAACGAGAGCCTCACTGTGATGCTGGGTGAAAAGGCACTGAAAGCGCTTGCACAGTAATTACACCTGGCACTTAATTAGGGACGGCACTGTTTACGCTGGGGGAGGGCAGATGGCACGAGGAAGGGGGCGCGCGCCCCTGCCGCATAGTTAGGATGCCTGTTTTAGGCAGCTCTGACCCCGACAAACTCTTGGCCAAGTAAAAAAGAAAACAAGGTCTGCATCTGCTGACGACTCCCCACTCAGAGCCCCGTCTCCGAGCAAAAGCCTTAAGACGTTATCCCCATGTGTGATTTTCTCCTATGTCTTTTACATTTTGGTAAGAGGCTTGGCCAAAAGCTTCTGAAAATGGCTGCAGGCCCTCTGTGATGTCTACGTTGTGGGGCGTCTTCAGTCAGGGTCACGGAAGCAGCACCTGCACCCCACCTTCGTGGAAAGCTCCGTGATGGGGCCTCTGTGTGCGTGTGTGTGCGTGCGTGTGTGTGAGAGAGAGAGGTATTCTGGGCCTGTCCGCGTGTGGGTGTGCAGAGCTTGTCCGTGTGCCTCTCTACCCGGATGGAGAAGCGGGAAAGATCTCCCCTCACCAATTCCTTTCCATTCCTGGAAAGAACCCCTAAATAGGCCCTCAGGGTGGTGCCTGAAGGGTTAATCCTGTTCCCAGAATGAACCAAGGTCAAGGCAGTATCCCTAAGAAGTCAGCAGCTGACCTTGCCTCTTCCCTGCTCCTTGCTGTTTCTAGCCTCTGGCAATCTTCCCAGCACACAATAAGCACTCAATAAATGTTTGCTAAGGGTGACTAAGAACTGCTTCTTCTTCCTTGGTTCTTGCGTCTCTTTCTCCCTAAATCACATATCCCCTGGCCCTTGTCTTGTCTGAAGCGTGTGCTCCCTGACCCCCACCACACCCTGGGGTGCTTGGACGTTGGCAGCAGGAGGGAGAGAGATTCTCCAGAGAAGTCCCAAGGAGATCCCCTTGGGCCAGGGAGGGGAGGGAGGTGGACGGCCTGAGGGTCAGATAGGGAAGGGGCAGAGCGGGCTTCCTGCCCAGCCCAGCAGCCAAGGGCAGAGAGACGGCAGATGGGAGCGCGTACGTGGTGGCATGCTTCTTGTCAGGCTTGCAAACTCAAAAGGTAGCAGACAGGGGCTCTGCCCCAACCCTGTGCTGTGCACCAATCAGTTTCCCACTTCTGAAGGAGATGGCACAGAGAAAATATTTCTCTAATATAAGTAAGGCCACAGCATGAGCTCTGCGATGATAAAGGGGCACCAAAGGACTTGGTGAGGGGTGTGGAGGCCTGGGCCACAGCCCCCCTCTAAGGGGACAGCTTTGGCACTGCTCCACCCAATTATTGCCAAGTGGGAACAAGGCCCAGCCTTGACAGATCTGATTTTTCAAGAGAAGCTGGAAATCCTGATTTTCATATTAAATATCCCCATTTTCAAATATTGGCTCAATTATTGTTATTTTTTTAATATAACATATATTCACTCTATAGAGACTAAACAAAACGAAACACTGCCAGAAGCAAGGAGAGGGAAGAGGAGACAGTAAAGGTCCTCTTTACATTTTGGGACTCCCAAAATGCTTGTGTGTGTTTCCTTGACTCCAGCAAATATTGTACTTGTGTCCCTTCTGCATTAGATTGTTACCCTTGGCAGGCTGGGACCTTACTCTGCTCACCTTTGTGGCCCACTGTCCAGCGCATGGTAGGTACTTAATAAAAGCTGTCAGGTGGGCAAATGGGGTACACCCTCTAGGCTGGCATGTTGTGTGGCATATGGCTCCTATTAAAGGGTTGGGGAATCGTCAGGCAAAGCACAGGGCAGGGCCACCTCACCTTCATGGGCCTAAGTCCCTGACCAGGCTGTGTCCCGGCTGACGCAGTCCTCTGCCTGGGGGGACGAGCTGGCCAGCCATGGGCCCTTTATTTGTCTGCTCTAGTGTCTCATGCCTGCCTCCACTAGAATGCAGCCCCCTTGAAAGCAAGCACCTGTTCTACCTTGGTCACTGCTACATCCCCAGTGCCCAGGATGGTGCCTGGCATGTAATAGCTGCTCAATAAATATTTTTAGGGTGGCAGTTTCAAAAAAAGAGAGGGCAAAGGGAAATGAACAGAAGAAAAAAAAAAGAGGCTGAAACAGACTGAGGCAGAGACTGGGAGTAGAGCATGCTCTCACCATCCAGGAAGGGATACAGCAGAGGATGGAAACAATGAAACACGGTCTCCCCGAGATACTCCGAGATGGGTTACAGGTGTGGCAGTAACCGAGGCGGTAATGAGGGCCAGCCAGCCAGCAGAAACCGTGCAGAAGCTGAAACTGTGAGATCCAGAGGCGCAGAGCGAAGGGAGAACAAAACAGAACAGGCAGACAGATAGGAGGGAAAGGAGACAGCTGCGAAGAGAAGCTGAAAAAACAGGCGGAAGATGCATTGCCCAGAATAGAGTGATAAAAAGACTGAGATGGCAGAGGAGAGAGGGAGAGGGAGAGGCAGAGGGAGAGAGGGAGAGAGAGAGAGAGAGAGAAAAGAAGAGACCAAGAGAGACAGCTGTGACACTCAGGACTTCTTTCTGTTTCCTTTTTTAAGCGTGGAACATGTAAGTTTGGGGTTGGGCAGTAGTATCCACCCCACCCCCTCTCACAACATCTCCTCCCTCAATAATAATAATAATAATAATAATAATAATAATAATACAGGAATGTGTCACTCACTGCCCAAACTGCTTCATATACATTTCCTTATCTGATACTTCCAGCAAGGAGGCAGGGACTATCATTACCCTTCTTACAGATAAAGAAGCTGAGGCACACGAAATTTAAGTGACTTGCCCAAGGTCAAACAGCCAGGAAGTGGTTGGGCTGGGACTGCAAGGCACCAGGCATCAGGCGTCTGTTCCCAGGGTGGGACTGCTGGCTCACAGCAGGGGCGTAGTTAGGGAGCTTGGTGTGGCTCCTGCCTCTAGGGGACAGCTCCATGCACATCTGAAGCAGAACTTGCTAGAGTAAAGGAGACATGAGAAACTAAAGAACTAAAAACAATATGTGAGGAAAAAAATAGGTGGACCTTGTTTGGATACTGAACTACTTCAAAAGAAACAACAAAATGAAATTTTCAGATAATTAGGGAAATGTGAATCACTATGAGTTTAAGTATGACAATGGCATTGTGGATCTGTAATTGAGTATTCATATATTCTCTTCTCTACCCTCAGTCTAACCTGCGTGCGCACCACACTTTCCCCCCACGCCCTAACCAGAGGTGTGTACTGGTCTCTCCACTCCCCAAACCCCACCCGTGTAGACCCTGCCTCTGCACCTTTGCATGTAGGCTATTTTCCTTCCGGAGATGCCGTTCCTTCTTCCCAGCTAAGTCAGGCTGGGTCCCCCATGTCCCATGAAACTTCCCACACCACTCCAGCTGAAGTCCCTCCTCAGACCTTCTCCAGCACTCCTCCGTGAGTCATACACACACACCTTTATCGCCAGCCACACAGAGTAACTAGTTACGCGGTTCTTCACAAGTGCAAGATATCCTCTCCATGAGCGCCTCAAGAGTACAGTGTTAGGGTGGGCAACGGTGGCTCAGTGGTGGAATTCTCGTCTACCATGCCAGGTTCCGGGGTCGATTCCCAGAGCCTGCCCATGCCAACAACAAAAAAGGTGGGGGGGAGGGGGTTTCTCACATATTTTGATTTCGGTTTGATTTTTTATTTCCCCCAGCACCTAGCACAGCCCTCCAACTCAACTCTTGTCAGTTTAGTCAGCTCAGCAGTCACTAATTCCTCTCCTTACTTGTCTCATTCTAGACACTGCCTCCTCCAGGAAGCCTTTCCTGACCACCCGCTGATGCCACCCACTGCAGTCCACACCCCATAGTCACCCTGTTCAGCTTCTTCCTAACTTTAATGACTACTTGAAGTTATCTTCTGTGTTTGTGTATACTGTGCTTCTCCCACTGAGCAAAGGAAGGATCACGTTTTCTTAGTCACTCCCGAAACCTCAGTGCCTAGAAAAAGGCCTAGGACAGGGCCAAATGCAATTAATATTTATTGAGTGAATGAATAAATGTGTTGTCCCAAAAAGACCGTAAGCTCCCAGAGGGCAGAGTTAGGTTACTTCCCAGAAAGAGTCAGCCCACAGCATTCATTGATATTATGCAGGAGGAAATGCCCTGAGCTGGAGTTAAAAGAGAAACTTTCCAACATTACAATAAGAATCTCACAGGCTTATTGAGTGAATCGGACAGTATCCCCTTCAGCAAGCAGAAGGGAGCTCCGCTGTAGGAGTGGAAAGGAGACGCTCATATAGGATAACAGAAGCAAGTGATGAAATGTGGAAGCAGATATATATTGATTAGCATGGCATGCTTGTCCAACCTGATCAACTCTCTCTACTGGACCAGACTAGTTTGGAACACCTACAGGGTGTGTTCCATTTTCTCAGAAAACCCTGCAGGTCAATTGGTTTTGTATTCTGGAAAAGCCCTTGCAAACAGGTCCTCCTTCTCATGACACCTTATGCCATTTTATTTTATTTAACACTAGAAAGTTCAGGAGACTAAGGTCCAGGCCATTCACTTGACCTGGAGCTTTGGGTCATAAAGCCCCCTCCCTGGGCCTTCCCCGAGGGCACTGGACTTGAATATTTAGAACTGTCCATGCTCCCAGTGTAGTAGAATGAATGAGTGGCCAGTGCATGCAATATTCAGGGTAGTGCTGGGGCACCAGTCATGCTGACAGCCCGAGACCTTCTCTTGGGCTGCTCACTCACTACCTCCATCTGGATGGCCCTCAAGCACCCTGAACTTAATGAGTCCAGCAATGGAGTCATTATCTTCCCCTCTGGAAGCCTGCCTTTCCTGTGTTTTCAGTACTGTCTACCCAGGCCCTCAGGCCAGAAACCTGGGCAGTTTTCTCACCTCGTCCCTTGAATTCTCCTCTCAGCCAATTAGTCAGCAAGACTCTCTGGATTTTACCTTCTGAGTGATTGCTGAATACAGCCCTTCCTTTTCTCCTTTCCCATCACTATCCAGGTGAACTGCAGCAGCGCCCTATCTGGTCTCCCTGACTCTGCACCACCCCCTTCCATCCACTCCCCTCCATTTAGCAGCCAGCGGGGAGCCTTTGAACACTCACACATGCTCACAGCACTGCTTAAAACCCTGAATTGCCTTTCTATGACCCTTAGGATAGACTCCAAAGACCTTATCATCACCCTCCAGGAACTTCAGCATCTGGTCCCAACCTTGCCCTTTCACCTCCAACAGGTCCGCCACCCCAATTCTATGCTCCCGTTACTTCTTTCAGTCCCCTCATTGCACCCTACTTTCCTTATTGCCTCCAGCCTTTGCAGTCACCCTGCCTGGTTTGCTTTTCTCTCCCCATCCTGCCACAGATCTTGGCTTAGAATTTCTTCCTCAGGGGTTCCTTCCCTGACCACACCCCTCATACTCCCTTTAGCTGCCCATCCAGTGTAATCCCTTCAAACCCGTGTCTCACTTCTCAGAACCCTTTCATGCTAATTGCCTGGTCCTATCCCCCAACCCACTCACCCCCCAGTCCACCTTGACCCTGAGCTGCTGAGGGCTACACCGTATCTGCCTTACTCACCTTCTCAACGATAGCACAGTGCTGAGCACAGAGCAAACACTAGGCAGATATTAACTAGATGAGTGACATTACACTCAGGCTGCCGGGTTAAACCTTGCATGGACCACTTACTAGCTGTGGATGGACACACACATGCCTCCCGCTCCCCACCTGTAAAATGGGGAAAGTAATATCTTTCTGGTAGGGTTGTTGTGAGGCGTTAAGTACCTGAACATAGGAAGCCCTCCATAAATGTGGCTATCGTTAATATTACTTTGACTTTGAAACAGTTTTTTTCTGGATTTCAGCCCTTCCCATCGCCAGGGCCAAGCATTCAGGTGCATCGGTTCCGGCTGCGGAAGAACACTTAGGACCTCACTGTACGCTTCAGTGTCTGCTCCACCTTCTGTCCGGGTCCTCCTCACGCCCCGGGCCCACTTGGGGCGCAGGAACCAACGCCACAGCCCATTTAAGGACGGGAAGGGGCGAGCCCGCGGAGGTGCCGCCTCCTCGCTGACGTCACCACGCACCGCTAGCGTGTGACACTCTGGTTGCCGCAGAGACGCCCCGCCCCCGCGCGGCGCTGCGGAACCGGAGCTCCGGGCGGCGTCGGCAGCAGCGCGGGAGGCAGCGAGGCCGGGGCGTCTGGAGCCGGCGCGGCGACCGCGGCAAGAGTGTCTGGGACAGAGCAGACCACGACGAAGGCGAACAGGCAGCCGGGCCGGGCCGGGCCACGGGGAGAACGGCCGCCGGGAAGCGGGCGGGAGGCTGGGCGGGCAGCGAGCAGCCGCCGAGACGCGAAACGACATGGTGTTGCTCAAGGAGTAGTGAGTGTCCGGCGGGCTGTGCGGGAGCGGGGAGGAGGGGGGTGGGATGGGGATGACGACCGGGGAGACTGACAGCCCGGCGGCGGGAATGCAGCGGCGGCCTGGAGGCCCGAGGGGATGGAGGGCGCTGGATGAGCTGTTGGGTGGCCCAGCGGGGACCCTGGGAACAGGAAGAGCCAGATATACCCTAGGGTTGCCGAAGGGGCAGTTAGAGCTGAAAAGGCCTGAGGAGAGGCGGAGGAGACGGGGCCGGTGAGGGCCCAGGTGAGGCTGAGGGGACAGAGAGAGTGGTCAAGTCTTGGAGGAGCCCAGGAGACAGTGGAGGCTGAACCGGGCGGAGGACCAGTCCGGAGACGAGAGCGCTAGATGAGATGTGGGGTGGTTCTCCAGTGGAGGCTAAGGGATGTTGCAGGGGCTAGCCAGGAACTGCAGGAGGGAATGTGAGGACCAATGGGGGAGGGAGGAGATATTTGAAGGGCTGAGGAACAATCAGGCAAGGATAGGCCCGGCTGGTGAGCGTGCCAGTGGTGGGGAAAGGATTGAGGGTCAGGGAAGATCAGATAAAACAGCTGAGGGAATGGAGTTGGGATGATAGGGAGGAGTGATGAGAGGAACCTGGGGAATGAGAAGTGGCTGCCTTGTGTGTCAGGGGAAGGATTGTAAAAAGTGGAGTCAGGGCCAGGCTCTGGTGACAGGGGAAGGGTTTGAGGGGATAGAGCAGAGGAGACTGAAATAAGGGGTGGTGATGCAGGGGGTCCCAGGGTGCCCAGATGGTAGATGCAGAAAAGGAGGCATTTGGGAAAAAAACAAAATTTGGATGACTGGAAAGGACTTAGCATGCTGAGTGAGGTGTCCAAGTGATATCCTGCAGGGGCTGATGTGAGGTGAAGGAGTTATGTGATGAAGGAGGGAAAGGATGTTAATAGAGAGTAGGCCAGAAAGAGAGTGCTTGTGAATGAATATATGTATTATTGGAGTAAGGGGTGGGGAATGTGAAGGATAGGAAAAATGCCTATCTTTAAGGGCATTCTCAGCCTTGGTGCAGAGATGGGATATTGCTTTGTGAAATCCAAGCAATATCTATGGCAGATTTCCACAGAGCCATTACTTTAAAAAGACCATGAAGAGTGAAGGAGTTCCTGGGTAGTGACTGAGGGTGGGAAACTGGTGACTCCTGGAGGGAGTTGCAGGAAGATGGGTTTACTCCTGAAATTCCTGGGATGTGATGTTGAGTAGGGATGTTTCGGAATGCTTTTGAGTACAGAAGACCCATCACTGAAGTTTATGGATTATAGGGACATTTTCATTTCAAAGTGGAGAGATTGCATATGCATGTGCAGAATTTACACAGAATTTATCTGAGGGAGAGATAGTGGGCAGCACTGGGCCAGAAGCCTCGGAAATCCAGAAGTGGGAGCTATCCTGGCAGGAGAACTGGTAGAACACAAGTGGTAGCCAGGCAGGTGTGTGGAGGGCTCTTTCCATTTTGCCAGTGAAGGTACTTTGCCCGGTCCTCACCAGACTTATTCATTGGGAAGTGTTCAGGACATTTAGGACATTGTGCAGAGCTTTCAATAACAAAGGGAGCAGAGAACCTGATGTCACCCAGGTTGACACTATGACTGGAGAGCATTATCTTGAGGCCTTTCCATCTCTATTTCTTGACATCCCTTATGATCTTAGTCCAGCCAGAGCATAGAGCTTTAGATGGTGGTTAGGAGCCTTGACATCCCAAGTGGAAAATAACAGGTGCACTTTGGATTTTAATCTTGAATGTCCAGACTGACAGGCTCTTCCCAGTCTCCTGATCCTTTCTCCTATTCCCAGATGTATCCTAGAATCTGTAGTTTTGAAAAGAAGGTCAGGTTGGAAAGGGAAGAGACCTTCAGAAGGGATTTGAGTGAATTTTGAAGAGTGGCACTCCCTTCCCATTTTCTTGTTAACTCCCCTTGAAGCCTGCCGGAGAGAGATCCAAGGTGCTGGCAATGCAGAACCTGCCTAGCATCTTCATTTCCTTCCTACCAGACCTGTGCCTTGTGTACACTCAGGCGCATGTGTGCACCCCTGGAGGGGGAAGCTTCTGAGCCACTTGGCTGTGGCTACAGTGCTGCTGCTGCTGCAGCTCTGGGAAGGGTGTGAGTGAAGGTCACACTGAAGTGAGCACAGCTCCGAGTCACCCCAGCAGTACATCTGTGGCCTTATCCTTTGGAACTGCACTCTATTGCTACCAAGGTGGTTTTGTTCCCAGAGAGCAAGAGGAAACTGTCTGGGTTTGCAACTGTAACAGAAGAAGCCTCAGAGCATCCTGTCAGGAACTGGCCAATGCCTGTCCCTTTTGGAAGGAGACTTGGTACCTACCCAGTATCAGAAGATTGTCCCTGTTGATTTTTCTGACACTTCCTCTAACAGGATTCTCCTTGATTTGATTTCTGCAAATTCTTAGATGTGATTTTGCTGCTGTTCTTGAAGATAAAAAGCTCATTGTTTTCTAGGAAGTTTCTTCTGAGGATGTAGAAATTCTGGCCTCCAAGTTGAAAGTATTTTTTTCTGCACCATTGGCTTTCTTTAATGGGAGGAGTGCATCAATGGCAGCCTCCAGTAAACTGGAGGATTGATGTTATTTGAGTCATTCAGGAAGAGGATAATTGTTATTGGGCTGTCAAGACTTGGAGCCCATTTTGTTTCTCCTGCTACTTTTCTACTTGGTGTGTGGTTTCTCTCAGACTTCTCTGTGTGTTTCTGCTTCCTGGGGAACCTTTATGGAACCAGAAAATAGTGAGCTGACTATTTACTACCCTGGAGCAAGGAGCCAGATTGGCGGAACCATGGCATAGGAATGGGGGCAGAGCAGCTCATGCTTCACCAAGCACAGCAGATGCAGCAGAGCCCAGTGGGTTCCAGCCAGGGTCTGGGATCTGAGAATCTAAACTTGGGAACTGGCTTGACTTGTGTAAGTACACCAGAGGTTTTTGTCTCAGCTCAGTGACCTCACAGCCTTGAGCTGGGGGTTGGCTGTAGCTCTATGTTCCAGTTGCAAACCACCAGGAAGAGTGCTGCTTACCTCGCACCTCTGTGGGATGTGGGGACTTTGCTGGCCATGGCTTTTCCGAACCAAAAAAGTGTTCCAATTGCAAGCTACCAGGAAGAGTTGCTGGTCCCTCCTACTATGGGTGGTCATTGAAATGGAGAAGAAGAAAAAGTGATCAGTTGGGGTGACTTTGGATAGCTTCTGGAGGTCAGGACACAAGTTGGGTATCCTTTCTTGGTGGCTTAGTGGTAGTGGTTGCATTTCAATACCCTGTCCCAGAGCAGAGATGATTGGTGCATCCCTTCAAAGTGATTAAGGCTCCAAGAAGCATGACCCCATTCCTAGCCTTTTACCTTGAGAGATATTAGGAAGTTAGATTCCCGGAGATAGAAGTCCCATGGCCTGATTCTTTGGGTCTAAATCCTCATCGTGATTTCAGAGTTTGCAAGGTGGGTCCTCCTGTTTAACATCCCTGTCTTACTGACCTCATTGGGAAGTCCTGTTGAGGAAGATAATGGGCTGGGAGGGGGGAAGACAGCTCCAAATGTGAGTCAGAGGTCTGGGAAGTAACTGGAGGATGGGGTGGGAATGTTGGGAGGTGTGCAGGTTTGCACTGAATCACAGAGTTCTAAATGGGATGCCAGAAGGGCACAGAGGTCCTAGCCTTAGAGCACTCAGAGGGCTATTCTCTGCTGGATTTCTGATAGTGAGTATTGTGCTATGTATAACCAAATGCTTAACACTGTTTTAAGATGATGTTTGAAGAGCCCTGAGTAGGTTTCAGAGCCTGAAGTTGATTTTCTCTTTTCCCTCTCTTCTAGTCGAGTCATCTTGCCTGTGTCTGTAGATGAGGTAAGTCCTTTTTCTTGCTTGTCTATGAGCATATATATATGATTGCTTATGACTGTTGGCTGAGGTGGGCTCTCAGTGGTCCATACTCTCACAGGTCCTTTGTGTAGCTTTCATTTTTGTTCTAAGGTAGAGATAACCAGTACTCAATTTGGATTTTCCTGGTGCCGCTTGCAGCTGAAAGAAGCCCTTATTTTATATATCTGGGCAGCTTTGTGCAGCCTGCTCCAAGCTGCTGGCATGCTGCATGACTTCAAATAGAGATGAAATCAGCTTCTTTACCTGCTGGGTCTGTGCCCATTTAGGGTTGTGTTATTGATGGGATAAATGTATGCATTTCTGGGCACTCCATGACTTGGCTGGGAAGTGTGTATGGCCCTCTCCAGTCGTGCAACAAACTAGCAGGGCAGGAATTGTCTGAGGCCCTCCCTAGCTGCAGTAGGCAGCTGCTGGGAAGGCCAAGGCACCCAGAACCCTCCTTTTACGGAGGGCAGGGAATAACAAATAGATTTGACTTGTCCTCTGTCCTTTTATGGTTCTTAGGCCTGATGTCTTGAATATGGAGATCTGGCAAGATTTGCCATAAAAATGTTCAAAGGCCATGCTGATTCAGAGTTGGTCTCTACAGCAGCAAATCGTGTCACAGAGCCTCTCTTGTCCCACCCTTTCTCTGAACTTCCTCTGAATCTCCAGGTCCCTAAAGAAAGCTTATAGTTAAGCTCAAATTTGGGTGAAGTTTGTAGGTCAGCCAGTATAGTACCCTCAGTTACTGGGCTTCAACTTCCTTTCTTGCAGTGTCAGCATGAAGATCCTGTGATAACTTCCACTCTGTTCCACGTATGAAATGGACCTTTAAAAAATTAAATCAGGCCAACAAAGCCTGCAGCACTCTTTAGCTGAGGCGAATATCCAAAATTCCAGGCCCCAAGTTGGGTGGGGCAGGGAGTAGTATTGGGCTGCACATCTGATAAGAGCTGTGGTGAACTGGGAGAAGGGGAGCCTCAAACATGATCTGCGAGGTCTGGGAAAGGAGCATAAATGAAATGAGACTAGGCAATTTGGGAAGGGGGTGGGAGCAGGCTGAATAGATGCTGTGATCCCTGGAGGCAACTGAAACATGGCCAGAACTCAGGAAACAGCTGCCTGGGCTGACAAAGTGTTGGTTTGGGGGGACCCTGTTAAGTTACCTCCCCGGGGACCTTGCCCCTTGCCGTCTTTACTAAAAATAGAAAGTGATGCTTTTCCGAATCAGGAGACCACAGCAGAAGGCCCAATAGGTCTCTTACCCCCAAACTCCCTGTGTTTGATGCCACCTTCTCTGCTTTAGAGGATGATTTGCCCCCCAGTCAGCAAGATGTCCCCCAGGAGTTCTGGGGTACCACAGTACTGCGTTTAGGGGTGAAATAGATGCTTTTTTTCTTTTTTCTTCCACGAGCTGGCACCAGGAAACAAACCCGGGTCTCCAGCATGGCAAGCGAGAACTCTGCCTGCTGAGCCACTGTGGCCCACCCTGGATGCTTCTTTTTACAGGAAATTTCTTGTTGGAATGAAGGGGTGGGAATGTCTCTGATAAGTGTTACAGACCAAAGAGGGCCTAACATAGTCCTCAGAGCATCTCTTGACTGCTCTGCCTATAGGGCTGGGAGGTTCCAAAACACTGTTTGCTTATTGTGGAGCCCAAGAATTGGGGGGGAAAGAAACTCTCACCTTGAGAGCATCTAGAATGGGCTGCTTTTAGTTTGTGAAGTTTTTTTTTTTTTTTTTTTGCAGCATTGAGGAAGTGGTAGGGTGGGGTAATCAGAGCCCAA
Organism: Myrmecophaga tridactyla; assembly: GCA_004026745.1. Taxonomy (NCBI): domain Eukaryota; kingdom Metazoa; phylum Chordata; class Mammalia; order Pilosa; family Myrmecophagidae; genus Myrmecophaga; species Myrmecophaga tridactyla. The sequence goes on along the minus strand of PVIY010008887.1, from coordinate 35,869 downwards.
AGTCTACCAAGCTGAAGTTTGGGAAGTAAGTGCTGGTTAAGATTCTTCTGTCTCCCTGGTGATGGTCAGCTCATTCTCAGCAGGAAACCACTGAAGAAAAAGCAGTGGCACATGTTCTGCGTAGGGTTGAAGCAGTTGCTGGTCGTTCGATGGCTTGAACCTTAGTTCTGGGGATCAGAGTCTTGAATAGGGACGCCAAGGAAGGGAAAGTAATGATTGACCTTCTCAGAGTCTGTCAATAACCCCATCTGACTCACAGTTCCCATGGAAATGGCCTGGTATCATGTGACTGTGGGATTCACTTCCCAAATTGGAAGCCATGACTTGAGGCTCTCACAGTTTTCTGAGTTTGGGAAAAAAGAGAAAGCCATGCCTTTATAACCATTTTAATGGCCTGAATCAATATTTTGGGGCGGAATTAGCTTCAGGCTGACCAGAGCCTTTGATCTGAACACTGGGGTGTGGTTTCTAGGGATTGTGCAGCACAGCAGAAAAGCCCAGGCTGTTTGATGTGGGTGTGTCCACCAGAGGCTCCTGACTCAGGTTGGCCCGCCTTTTCCCTCCCTCTCCTGTGGGCAGGGCTGTTTTACTCTTCATTTCCCCTTCAGGGCCTGGCCTGGGAGGGCCATGTGGTTAGGGCCAGCAGCTATACTGTCTTTCATGCCATGTTGCCTCGGGGTTTTAGGCCTACCCACTACATCTTCCCTGGGCTCCCACTCCTGTTTGTCAAAGTGGTGGAGTCTGTTTTTCTCAGGTGAGATTCTTGGTTCTTTGGGATAAGGAAACAGATCTCAAGGGCAGGGAGGACTGTCCCAGGCCTGAGTTGGATAGCTTCCCAGTCTCCTCAGCGCTCTCGGTTTCACACCCCCAACTCTACCCCATCTGAGTCTGGTTTCTCCCCCCCAGGGTGCAGAGCAAGTATACCATAGGGAACCCTCTGGCATGAGAAGTGTCCCTCACTTGTAGCTTGTGGAAACCAATCTTACTTACCCCTTTGGATGAATAAAACTGCCTTTACCTGGCTCATTGGGATTAAAAGCTCAGAATATCAAGAGAGATTAAAGTGGGAAGATGCTACTCCAACAGACTGATCCTCTTAGGGCCTACCCTCTGACTCCTGCAGCTGAAGAGGAGCCAAAAGAAGAGGATTAGTCTCTGCCCGGGGGCCCCTCCCTAAGCAGCACCATCAGCCAGCCACACAGTTCCCTCCACCAGGCCTCTCTCTAGCCTGCCCTTTAGGATTGCTGAGTCAGTGTTTAGATGTTCTTGTGAAGCGTCTCTGAAATGGAGCTACTGCCTTTTTTTTTTTTTTTTTAATTTGCATATGGGCAGGAGGCACCAGGGATCGAACTCCAGACCTCCAGCACTCCAGACCTCCAGACCTCCAGACCTCCAGCACAGCAGGTCGGAGCCCTGCCCGCTGAGCCACGGCAGCCGCCCATACTGCTTGTTCTTAGGAACCCTAGCTCAGCCAAACATTGATGTACTTTGGTAGAGGTTTTCACATGTGCCTCAGCTAGGAGGTGAAGTTGGAAAGGCACAGGGGCAGTTTGGGACTCCATGGGGACATTGAAGCAGCACTGATGCTGCTAAGGATTAGCAAGGTCAAGAGGACTGGCTCTCACCCAGGTGTTCCTCTTCATGGGATTAACTTAGCCTTGATGGCTTGCCTTGATCTTTTTTTGACATTTTATACTGGATTTTTGCTTTGGAAGTTAAGACTCTTTCAGCTTCGTGGTAAGCAGTGAATTGTCTTGGTTTGCTGTTTTGCCTTCCAGGCTCTGCACAGAAATATCCCTGCTGTGCTTAGGAGCTGCCTGGTAGAGCAGGCCTCCAAAGCTGAGTTGAAGCAGCCCCGAAGGCAGTCTGGTCATTGCCCCTTTGTCCTTGCCACCACTGCAGGCAGTGATTTAAATGGTGGCTGCCCAGAGGTAGAACTTCTCTGTTTTAAACTCCAAAGAGAGAAAAAAACCTTTGTCCTATAGCCCTAGGAGTACCAGGAATTTAGAGAGGGTTGTGAAAGGGTGGGGAAATCTTTTATCTTCCCCATTTCCTCCCCCAAGTGTGTGAATAATCAAGTAATTTTGATTTTTTCATGCTACTTAAACAGTTGTACTGTGCCTGGTTGGCACTGTTAGTGATAAGAAAGTTGCATCCTTTGGTACAGATATAACTTCGTGTATAAAACTGTTGCTGTTTATTCTCTTTTCACCCTTTTTCTCCCTTTGGACAACTTCCCTCAGAGAGGGGGGGCAGAAGGGCTGGATCTGGGCACTGCCTAGGTCGTTGGCTCTGACACTTAGCTGTCCTGAGAGGGTCAGACGATGCCATTGATATTGACCAGTGACTTGATAGGATGGCATTTTAGTTTCCCGACTGCTAAAACAAATCCATGCAGTGGGTTGGCTTATCAACAGGAATTGATTGGACTGTGATTTCAGAGGCTAGATGGCTTACTTCCTCCCAGGATCAGTATCTTCTGGTTGGCTGGCAATCTTTGGAGTTCCTTGGCTTTTCTGTCATATGACAGTGTACATGATGGCATCTTCTCCTTCCTCTTGGTTCGTTGGCTGGGTTTCTGAATGCTCCCTGTGGCTTCCTCTTCAGCTTCAGCCATATTGGATTAAGGCCATGCTCATTCGGTTTGGGTGCACCTTCAGTAAACATATCCTCAAAGATCCTACTTCCATATGGGCTTACAACCACTGGACCAGGGGTTGGGACCTGAACGTGTCTTTTCTGGGGGACATGATTCAATCCCCAAGAGGTGGCATGTGACCCGAATAAAGTCAAACCAGACTTTTGCCATCTGGTAAATGCCAATGCCAGGGGTGTACACAGCCAGTGCAGACTATGTGATAGGAATCTGCTCTATCTAATATGGAAAGCAGGAGCACTTGCTTCAGCCCCACCAGAAATGTGAAAATCCCCATAAGGTTCAGTTGCCCGCAAAACTTTTCTTTGAGCTCTTTGCAGGGTTAGGAGGGGCCCAGTGATGGAGAAAAACAAATAGATGAGCCAGTTATACAACATAGGTTGTGGATTTCACAGCAATTGGGCAACTTTCTTTAACAAGGAGTCATATCTTAGGACCTATTTAATTGACTGGGATAGAGACTTCCAGTCATCAACCCAGATCCTGTTGTGGGGTCTTAATATCAGAGGAGCATCCAGAGCAAAAGTTAACTTTGGACTCAGTAATACCCTGTAATCTGTTTTCTGGATGTTGGTGTGAGATTAAGCATATTCACCTGCCTCTTTGTTCCTAGTAAACTCTGATGAGTGATGTGAAAAATGGGAAGGGTGATAGTAAGTACATCTGAAGGGTAAAGAGAGGCTTTGGAGCTTCCAGATGAGGGGGCCCCCAGAGTGATCTAATTGGACTGTTAGCAGCAACTGGACTGTACGTGTCTGTCGAGAAGATTCTGTGTTGAGAATTTTTGTCTCTCTGTTCCTGTAGTATCAAGTGGGACAACTGTATTCTGTGGCTGAGGCCAGTAAAAACGAGACAGGTGGTGGTGAAGGTGTGGAGGTCCTGGTGAACGAGCCCTATGAGAAGGATGGTGAGAAAGGCCAGTACACGCACAAGATCTACCACCTGCAGAGGTATGTGGTTGGGGTGGCAGGGCTGAAGGTGGGCCTGGTTTTGAAGTGGAGATGATGGATGATTGGGGTATTCTCATGTTACTATCACTTCGCTCAAGTTACTTCACCCCTGAGAGTGGGTGTAGTCCGTTTTTTTTTTTTCACATAAGTAATACCTGCCCCATCAGGGTTCTGGTCCCCAGAAGTGATAGTGTTTAGTTTTGTGGGCCCTTTCATTGTATGTGCATATACAAGTACACATTTGTGTATGTGTGTGCATAAATGTGTGTTGGTTTCCTTTATTGTTATTTTATATAGATGGATCATACTATACAGGCATTCTTCCTTTTGCTATTTTCTTCCCTATCATATAATAGCTGTCTTCACTATCAGCATATGTTGACTCATTCTTTTAAATTACACAAAGTATCTGTAGGATTATGTTGTGCAGATATGTTTTAAGTTGTTTAACCAGTCCTCTCTAGATATATATTTATAGTTATTTCCAGGTGTTTACCAACAGTGCTCCAATAAAAATCCTTCTGCTTAAATCTTTATGTTCTTGTATGTGTAAATTTGTAGCACGTGTTCCTAAAAGTGGAATCTCTGGGTCGGGTAGTATTTTAAATTCTGATAGATATTGTGGAGTCAGCTATTAGAGATTTTGGTACCTTTCTTTCAATAAAAGACATAAGTATTTAAAAGGGAAGCTTGAACTGATTTGTGAATGAAAATCCATAACAAACCACACAAATTTGATGAATCCCTAACTAAAACAGTCATAGTTCAGTAAACTGTGAGCTGACCCATAGGGTATTGAAAGCGACAGTAAACATCTACCAGCTCAACAGAAGCAAAGCAAAGCTATTTTAAGAACTGGGAAAAATAAATGTGAATCTTAATTGATAGTCACTGAAGTGAGCTGAAGCCAATTGCATTTTCATTTGGTGAAATCCCTGATTAAATGGAGTTAGTTGGTCTGGTGATGTAAAAGTGCTAGTCCAGAGGTGTATAGGATTTCGTGAGTGCTGGAAGTAGGAGGAGAGCCAGAGGGGAACCATACTGTGAAGTGGGGTGGAGTGGGGCCAAGAGGGAGATGTGTTGAACATATTCCAGTTTCCATATCAGTGCATTCCTTTTCCCTCTTTGCCTCTTCCAATTCCTCCTCCATCCCTATTCTGAGTTGACTGCCAATCAGTCTTTTTTTTTCTTCTTACATGGGCAGGCACTGGGAATTGAACCCAGGTCTCCGGCATGGCAGGCGAGAACTCTGCCACTGAGCCATCATTGCCCGCCCACTGACAACCAATCCTTACTGAGCAGTTAACAGCTAAGTAAGATTAAAATTAAGGCTCAAGATATACCTCCCCCATGGTGTATTTATATTGTATTTCTTTTTAAACATCTTTTTGTTTTGAAATACTTTCACACTTATAGGACAGTTACGAAAATAATACAAACCCCATACAGACAATTCCAACATATCTCTATCCCCTCAGGTACCCAGATTCACCAATTTTAACAGAATGCCACATTTGCTCAACACTTGAATGAATGAATACATATGTTGTATACATCATGCTCCTTGAACACTTATACTGTTGTATACATTTCCTAAGAACAAAGATATTTTCTTACATAAACACCTTACTTACAGTGATCAAGTACAGGAAATTTAACCTTGCTATAAAGCTTATAGTCTATATTCCTTTTTTTTCCCCATATGTCCCAGAAATGTCTTTTGAGCCTTCTCTCCTACCTTGCTAAGTCACATCCAGAATCAGGTATTGCCTTTAATTCTCATCTCTTTCGTTGGTCTTCGTCTTTTTTGTTTTTTTTAAGTATTGTGGAATCATATATGCAACATAAACTATCAGCTGAACATACCATTCAGTGGGACTCTCAGATTCACTCTGTGGTGGTACTCTCACCACTTTCCATTTTTAAAACTTTCCCATCTCCCCAAACTGAAACCCTATACCCACTATGCATTATCTCTGCATTCCCTTCCACCCCTACCCCTCACCCCCTACCCCTGACAACCTGTGTTCTAATTTCTGTCTCTATGAGTTTTCGTAATTTCCAATTTTTTTTTGTTACTGTGCGGCTTAAATGTAACATCTTAAATTTGTAACAATTTTGTTTCCCTTTATACCAACTTAATTTCAATACTATACATGAACTGTTTCTATACCCTTCTATTCTCCCACCTTTATGTAGTTCTTGTCTCACATTACATGTTTATGTATTACGAGGTTAAACCATTGATTTCTCATTAAATTTTTTGCAGTTGCCTTTTAGATCCTGTAGGAAACAAAAAGTGGAGTTACAAATAGTCCTCATGTTTATATTTACCTGTCATTACCCTTACCGAAGATTTCTTCACGTGGCTTCAGTCAATTGTTCTACGGCCCTTTCCTTCCAACCTACAGAGCTCCTTTTAGCATCTCTTGTAGGGCTGATCTAGTGGTCATGAACTTCTTCAGCTTTTGTTTATCTGGGAATGTCTTAATCTCTTCCTCATTTTTGGAAGAGTGTTTTGCCAGATATGTAATTGTTGCTTGGCCATGTTGTGCTTTCAGTACTTTAAATATGTCATCCCACTGCCTTCTTGCCTCCATGGTTTCCAGTGAAAAATCAGCACAATCTTATTGAGGCTCCCTTGTATGTGATATGTTGCTTCTCCCTTATGGCTCTCTTTATCTTTGATGTTTGCCGGTTTGATTGTAATCTGCTGTGGTGTGGGTCTATTTGGGTTTATCTGTTTGGCATTTGTTGAGTGTCTTGGGTGTGTGTATTCATGTTTTTGTTAAATTTGGGAAGTTTTCAGCCATTATTTCTGTGAATATTCTCTCTGCCCCTTTCTGTTTTTCTTCTCCTAGGTTCCCACAGTGTGTAATATGGGCACGCTTGGTGGTGTCTCACATGTTCTTAGGCTCTGTTCACTTTTCAGTGTTTCTCCCTTCTGCTTCTCAGACTGAATGATTTCAGTGGTCTTATCTTCAAGTTCACTGATTCTTCTGCCAGCTCCAATCTTCTTTTGAACCCCTCTAGAGGATTTTTAATTTCTATTACAGTGGTCTTCAGCTCCATTTGGTTCCTTTTCATAATTTCCATCTCTTTATACTCTTTGTGTTCACCTGTTGTTTTCCTGGATTCCTTCAGTTCTCTGTCCATGTTTTCTTTTTAGGTCTTTGATCATAATTGGGACCATTTTTTAAGTCTTTGGTATTTCCCAGGTCTGGTCCTCATCATTGTTGGTTTTTAGTGCTTTAATCTTCTCCTGTGCCTGGGCCATCACTTCCTGTATCTTTGTTTGTTTTGTAATCTTTTGTTGAAACCTGAACATTTTGATGTTTTAATATGTTGTCACTGGAATTTAGACTCTGAGGTGTTTGTTCCATAGACTTGTATTCAACTAGCCTTATGATAGAGCTTTCCTTGAATGCCAGCAACTCGTCTCCCTGCCTTCCACTTCTCTGCACAGTATTGAGTTATCTGTCTGAAAAGACAGATCTGTTGCTCCCCAGCTTAAAAGCTATAGATGTCTTCCCTTTTCCATTGGGATAAGGTCCACATTCAAACTCTCTGGCATAACTTACAAGATTTTATGACCCACCTCTGCATGTTCCCTTTCCATTCCCTGTCTTGTACCTTGCAGCAGCTACACTGCATCTTTCTCTTTTTCACACCCTATCCCCTTCCTTTTGTGTAGTTGTCCTTTTAACATGTTTACTTAATTCCTGCTTTTCTTGAGAAGCCTCCCCAGCCCATTATGCCCCTCTCCCCAGTCCACTATGCCCCCTATTCTCACAGTATTCTGCATCCTCCACACTCCAAAGTCCTATGTTCACACCATCATGGCACACACAGTGTTGTTGTTTGTCTGCTTAGCTGTACTTCCCACTAGACTGGAAGCTCTCTGAAGGCAGGAACCATGTCTGTTTGGTTTCTATATGTATCCCTGGTGCCTAGCACATAGAAATACTCACTTGAATGAGAGTGAGGCGGTGAATGAGTAAATATTAGAAGAGTAGCTCTAGACCTGAGTAGGCTCTGTACTGGAGTTAGCACACTCTTAACCTGAAGCACTAGGCAGATGAGGTTGTTAAAGCCTGTGAAGACTATAGGTTACCAGTTAAAAACCAAGTTAGAGGAATGTATAAATCCATTTGGAATGAAATTGGGCTCATACTGTACATTTTGTTCTGTAACCCGAGATAAAAATTGAATACAAGAAAATGTTTTAACCTGGGGAACATATGGTCCTGAGACATTGCAGACAGATGGTTTCCTATCTGGAGAAAGCAGACCAGGTCACGCTGGATCCCATGTATTGTGCATTAGTCAACCAGTCACCCTAGTCCATAAACCTTTACTTTTGGAGTTGTCTCCTTTGTTATCTTATCCTTGAAGTATGTAGTGTAATGCCCTAGGCACGGTGAGCTCTGGAAAAAATATATAATGACTGATAAGCAACAGCAGATAGCCATCTTATTCCTGGTAGGTGTTGGGGCAAGTTGTGGGTGGGCATCAGTAGCCAGCAGAGCTGGGGTGCTAGGCTCTGACAGGTGATTTTTCATACACAAGAGTAGCCAGCTTATATCATGGAAACCTGTTTCTCAGCTCCCCATTGAAGAAGCTGGAGCTGTGGCTTGAAGAATGTGATGGAAAAGCCCACTGTCTTTTCTTTCCATTTCTCTTCATAATCCCTTTCTCTCCCTATAGCAAAGTGCCCACGTTTGTTCGAATGCTGGCCCCAGAGGGAGCCCTGAATATACATGAAAAAGCTTGGAATGCCTACCCTTATTGCAGAACTGGTGAGTGCAGACCTGGCTAGAAGCTCGAGTTTGAGTCCCCAAGGTGGGCAAGGGATGTGGTCAAGTAGGTCCAGGAGTGGGGGTGAATCTGGGCTTTGTGTCCCACCTTCATTTTCCAGATTAGGCCAATGGAAGGATGAGGTGGAGACTCCCTTCAGGCTGGTAGTCTCAGTGTTGTCCCAATGTGGCAGCCGGCTGGGGGGGGAGCCACCAAGTTGTCACAGCCTGAGATAGCATGGAACTCCTTTTATTTGGAGATTTTGTAATAATTTTGATTGTTTTTACTTATAACAAAAGTAATATTCTCTGTATACAATTTGGAAAATACATAAAAACAGTAGAAAATAACAGTCACACTGAAGATTCTTAAATTCCTCCATAATCACTCTTAGCATTTTAGTCCTTTTTTCTGTGCATGCACACACAAAATCCCCCAACACATTTTCTAGACAAAGCTTAGGTAACATTATACTAATTATCAGCTTGCTCATTTTTACTCAGTAAATGGAGAACATTTTCCCCGTCACTAGGTACTCTACTGTTTTGTTTTGTTTTGTTTTTATTTTAATGGCTACATAGTAGTCCATGTATGATCTATTTAAGCTGTCCCCCACTACCAGATACTTAAATTTCCAGTTTTACTGTGAAAAGCAGCATTAAGGCCCAGGGACTCTGAAGAGAAGAAGTCACTGGAAAGGCACCAGAGGCTGACCTCCCTGGGGACGGTCTAAACCTAGACACCAAGTGAAAGTAGCAAAGGAAAAGCTGATGTTGTTGGAGAAAGATTGAAACAAGTTCAATTTGAAGACTAAGGATTTGTAAACAGCTATTCCCAAAATATGTTATACACACTGGAGCGTGCATGGCAGATACTTGTTCTTCACAGGGTAGGCCATTGCAAAGAGCTCTGAATTGATGGCTTATGCTGTACCAATGTGTTCTGTACTTGGGGATAGGGGTGGAATTCTTTTCTTATTCTTGGCCAGTCTCCTGTCTAGGGATTTAGGAATAGAAATAAAAGATTTGAGCCTCCACAGAGAACTTTCTTTGCTAGTCCAGATATTCTGGATTCCCTTTGAGTAGGTCCAACTTTTAGCTCCCCAGAATTCCTAGTCTCTAGAACCTCTAGGAGTAGTCCTCTTGGAGGATCTAAGCTGGTACTGATCCCTTTCCCATGGGAATCCCTAGGTTCCCCTGAATTTGTCTATGAGATGTACAGCCTTTCCTCCACCCAGCCTCCATTTGTTGGCACTGTCTGACCATGGAGTCCTCCTGCTAGCTTCTGCTTACTTGAGTTGCTTTACTTGCCTTATTCATTGGAACCTGGCACTCCCTAGATTGTGCCTGATGAAGATGCTCCACCCATGTGATCCTTATCCTGTGGACTATGGGAATGACTAAAGTCCAGAACACACAGGATCATTGCTTTCTCCAATCCTCCATCCCCACATAGGAAAAAAGACCTTGTTTTAGGAGATGCGCAATCATTGGTGACACCTGGAAAAAGAATGTCACATTTAGAGTTTTATTGCTGTAGCTGAAAATGCAAACATCACTACTCCCTAAGCATCAGACAGGAAGCTGGTAAATTCTTGGAAACAAAGTACGCACACACCGTGTGCAATGTGGCTGGGTGCGTCTGGTATATGGCCAAAGGCTAATTTTCTTGATGTCTAGGACTGTTGCACTGAGCATGAACCTTTGCCAACTCGGCATAAGGAAGGCAAACAGATAGCCTGGACTTTCCATGTCTGGGGCGGGGTTTTGAGTATAAAATTTGTGCCAACTGCAATATGCCATTGTCTTCTGTAATTCTGGGAGAGTATGATGCAGCTGACATGGGTACCTTTCACAACAGCAAATATTAGCTTCCATATTGTCCTGAACCTTGCCCAAGAGAAAAATGTAATTTCTAAATACTTCATGAAGAGCAGAGGCAGATGTGGGTAGGGGGAGGGAAAGCTGGTTTCTTCAGTGGGTGCCGACTTCACAGTCAGAATCCTCCTTTATACAGAATGAATATGTTAAATATTAGATCTGTATGGTTAGGCACTTTTTCTTTTAAAATAAGAGATATAAACAGGTAAAGAGGGATGCTTACAAGTTTCCTCTCAGGGTTGATTGAGAGCAAGATTATTAGTTGAAGCATCTTAGTTTGGCCTAAGTAGATCAAAATTTTGAGGTGAAATGGATAAAGCAGCACGGAGTAAAACTCCACATGCATTTTGGAAGGCGCTTTTTCTGAGTGGATGATAACATATTTGGAAAACCTAAATCATTATTAGCTCCTTCTGTTCTGCTATATTCTTTTCTCTCTTTCTTTTCCTCTGAAGCTGATGAGTTGGGGCATGAGGAGGTGGTGAGATGAAGGTTCTTCCACAAATGACCCTCCTTCCACCTCTCCCTTTAACTGCAACCCTTGGCTGAATGCTGTATTGCTAAGCCATGGGTTTAAAGTAATTTCAAAGGGTTTAGCCCTTGTTTTCCAACTGCAAAGAGTTTCCTGAGACTTTTCCAATTTTGGGGGTTGCAGTTTGAAGAAGAGGGAATTCTTTGAATGCAGAAGTATTTGGAGCAGGGAAGAGGCTACAGAGGGTTTGGGAAAGATTGTTTTGTCATCCAGTTTGGCATCAAAGCCCAGGAGGGGCCATTACCCTCATGGCTTCTAAGACGTAATTTGTCCAAACAGAGTGGGTCTATTTCTCAGGTACAAATAAAAGCTAATGTAGAAAAAACCCAAATGCCAATCTGTTAAATTAAATTGTAATGCAGAATTGTAAATGAAGTCAGATATTTTCATTTGCTGATAAGGGCATTATTTCCTTGTGATTTGTCTACATGGGAAACCAAATTTATAATTCAAGTGCCAGTGTGTTTATTTAGAGTGAACAATATAACCGAGTAGATCCAAATCTTGTGTTCGTTGATTAGCACCTTCTGTCCCTACAGAAGCCAAACTAGAAAGAGAAGTTTGCTTGGAGAACATGGATTTGGAATAAGATGATTAGTTGGGAAACCTTAACGGCCAATGTCCTCAAGCCAGGTTGGCCCGGAGCTGCTAGATGCATCAAACACCTGGGCCAAGGCTCCTACTCCCCAGGACAGTGCTGGAGAATTTCTGCCAAATTGGCCTCTTTGGAATTAACTTTGGTGGATAGTATACCCTTCGTCTCCTTTTTTGTTAGCATGATTTTTTTCCAATTGAGAACAGGGCAGTTTTTTAGATATAGGCCTTTCAGTCACAATCTTAACTTGGTGCCACCTTCCAAGCATCTTTCATTGGATTTGTGGAAATCACTGACAGTCTCTTGGGATATTTCTATAGACAGCAGATCTCTTATCCCTTATATTTCAACTTTTCCTCACTTCAATCTCAGAAGTTACCTTAGCTTCAGTTCTGGAGTTTGACTGATAGCCCCATAGACTTTCCAGGCTTGGAAATATGAAATCCATCAGAAATTGACACAACTCCTAAGTTCAGGAGGTACAGAATGAACTGGGCTGTTAGGAGAGCTAGTCCATTCCCCAGTGACATAAGAGCTGCAGACGTTTTCTCTGATAAATAATTGAACTGTGCTTTCCGAGGGGGTCTCATTACAATGAGCAGGAGTGCAGAGGGTGAGAGGTTTGGTTACAGTGAGAGGGAGGATGCAGGGGGTAGACAGACAGTGACTGGTCTAAAGTGCCCTGCCCTGGCCACCCTAGGAACTCAAATGATGCACTGAAGGCATAAGGATGGATTGCAGTGCTTCATCTGATCAGAGCCAGTGGTTTCCTTGCTTGGCTATAAAGAATCCAGAGAAGCAGATAATGGCATCACTTTAATTAAATTCCAGATTTGGTCTTTGGGGATTTTTGCACGAATGAAACTAGAGGGTTGGTGAATTGAAGTACTCCTGACTCACTGGGGCTTGGAGGGTGACTGGAATAATAAACCACAAGGAGTGGGAGTGGAGAATTCTTTGCTACTCATGGTCCCTAGAGGGGGCAGGTATTTATTCATCCTCATTAATATTTTTTTCTCTCTCCTTTTCATGCCGTGACCTTGGAGCAGTTATTACAGTAAGTATTTTGGGGGGGTTGAAATTGTAGATGACTTTTAAGAAAATAAATAAAATATATCTGCACTAGAGGCTCCTGGGTATTCCTGTTCTTTCTCATGGGTGACTTTTGGAGTTGTTGAGGCTTAATACTTTCAGTCCTAATGAGGAACGTGTTCATTGGCATAGTGGTCTGCTTTTAGCTGTATTAACATTTGGCTTTAAAATGTGCAGCAGTTAGAACCCTGGCACCCTAGCTCTGGGTCTCAGGTATACAGGATGGCCTGAGGCCCTTCCCTGGTCATGCCTTCTCGGGTTTACACAAGAATTTCAGTTCAGCTCAGGCATCTGTTGACCCCAATCAGCCTTGCCTGTTAGCAAAATTGAGAAGTCAACACGATTTCTTTTCTACGACCATCCCCTCTGTCATCCCCTTTCAGTGTCCTCATCCAGAGTCCATGTTTACAGCAGCTTCTGGGAAACTGACTTCTGCTGAGGTGTTAACGGGTTGACATGGTCCTCCTTGGAGTAGTTACAATTTTTAAAAAGCACAAAGGGGAGAAGACAATAATTAACATGAAGGGTTAAATTGCCTAGAAGAGAAATGTAATTCTCATTTCAGTCTCTGCAAAAGGCTAATAGGAGGGATGAGGTAATGCTGAATGTTTTTGATTGGTTTGGAAGTCTTCCTGTGCTCCTCCCACACTACTAACCAATAGCACCCTGAGCATACTTGAGTAGTATTACACAGTAGTTAGATATATGGACTTTAAAGTCATACAGACCTGTTTTCGAGGCTAAGCTCTATCGTTTATCATCTCTGGCCTTTTGAATCACCTAACTCCTTTGAGCCTCCCCTTGTCTGTAAAGTGAAGGTGATGCTACTACAAACCTTTTAGGCTGTATGAGGAGTAAATGAGATGATACATGCCTACCACATTGTAGGCACCCAGTAAAAGTTAGCTGAAATTATAGTACAATTATAATAATATTCTTTCATCAGTTGTAACAAAGGTATTACACTAATGCAAAGTGTTAATAATAGAGGCATACATGGGAACTCTGTATTTTCTGCGTGATTTTTCTGTAAACCTGGAACTTCTTTAATAACAAAATTATATCACAAATAAAAAAATAATTTTAAAAAAAAGCTGAATTTAGAAGGGGCGGCTGGCATTTCCCGACTGAACAGCAACCAGTAATGGGAGGTAGTTACTCTTCCACTGTGAGCCTCGTGACTGTGAAGCGTTTTGTTTTGTTTTTTTCCCCCCTTCCAGAATGAATACATGAAAGAAGATTTTCTGATTAAAATTGAAACCTGGCACAAACCAGATCTTGGCACCCAGGAGAATGTAAGTAGCACTTCCCAGAAGCCCCAAGGACTTCAGGCCCCAGGGTGGGATCTTGAAGCTCTGTTTTCTACCTTCTCCGTCCCTGCCTGAACATCTTCTCCACCAACCCTTCTTGCTGGCTGTGAAGGGAGTGGCCTCTGCCTCACCCCGTCCTACCAGCATGGGATTGCTCTGTCTCTGATTTGCAAGATTCCTTGTAGGGCCTTCTTGTAGTCCTTAGATTAGTTAAAACTGCAACTCCGAGTACAGGGGAATTTTAAAAACATCAAATTATAACCTCTGTAGGGAACAATTTGCCAGTAAATGCCCAAATTTAAAATACACCTATCCATTACCCCAGCAATTTTATGTCTAGGAATTATCATACAGTTAAGCTTTCACATGTATAGAGGACATGTGTACAAGGAGAGTCATTGCAGCATTCTTTGTAAAGCCAAAGAATAATACAACGTAAGGGACCATCAGTGGGACACTAGTTAGCTTCATCATGCAGTCATATCAGGCTACCTTTTGAATTAAGTGCAGCCATAAAAATGGACCAGTAAGGAACAGTGTTCAAGATATATTGTTCAGTGAAAAAAGCAAGATGCAAAACAGTGTGTACATATATGCTACAATTTTTACTAAAAGAAAAACCTATGCACATCAATGTTTATATGCATTAGAATCTGGTAGCAGTTACTAGGGAGGAAACTGAGAGACAGGCAAAAAAGAATAATTACTTTTTACTATATCCCTTTATACATTTTGAATTTGTATCACGAACATGTACAAAACATTTGAATTAATTTTTAAAAGTATTGCAGTCCGCAGCATGTGTGGCTATGCAAGCATCACCTCCATGAGGGAAACATGGAAACAAATCAGGGGCTGTAGGAGGTCCTGAGAATGTTTTTCTCTGCTAAAGTGGCACTTAACCTGAAAAGTCAGTGTGTTGACTCACAAATTTATGTTCCCATTCTTTTGGATAACTTTGGATATAATTATTTTAACAGTAGGAATCTCACGTCTATGGCTTTCAGAATAGCTGCTCCTAGGTGTCCATTCTGGCTGGAGGGTGCTTTGTAACTGACAAAAACTGTACAGTGGTTCCCCTTTTTCCTGCAGGTGCATAAACTGGAGCCTGAGACGTGGAAACATGTGGAAGCAGTATATATAGACATTGCAGATCGGAGCCAAGTACTTAGCAAGGTAGGAACTATTTAAAGATGTGGGGTGGCCTTGAGATGCAGAATGAATTCTAAGTGTTAAATCTGAACCAGACCCCAACTTAGCTCAAAAAGAAGTGTTCTCTGGTGTATTGAGTTTTGTTTAGTTTCATTTTTAGAGTTAGTATTAAGAGTTCTCTTGTCTTGACTTGTATACACTGGAAAAATAATGACCCAAATTTGTGTCCTATTTGACCTCTGGAAATGATTACTGGACAATACAATGCTAAAGGTGGTCCTGAGGTTGTTTTGCACTGCTGAAGTGGTGTTTAGCCTGAAAAATCAGAGTACTAGCTCTCAAATTTATTTCTCCAACCCAGTAATTAAAAAACATTTATTAAGAAAATAAAAATAGAAAAAAAGAAAAAGAAAAAACATTTATTGCCTGCCTACTGTGTTTGGAGTACGGTCTTAGGTTATGGGGTTTCCAAATGGGGTTTATAAAATATGCGAAAAGATGTCCTCAAAAAGGTGATGGCTTTTTTCAAGAGTAACAAACATTGAAGCAGGTCTCTGGAAAAGGACTATCCACAGTTAGACTGTCAACTTGGTAAAAGCAGGGACCATGTCTGGAAATACTTGTTCAGGGAATGAAAGAGTTATATTCCCTCTCATTCATTACTATTCTTATTTGACAGAGGCCTTATTGGGATTAGGGAATGGAAATTTGGCTCTCTGTTCACTGACAGAGAATGAGAACTTGTTCTTATCTCTGGGGTATGATACCTCTTTCCTATAGTCAGTCTTTGTGCTTCAGATATTTTGACTTGGGCATTTCCAAAAAGGTATGAAAGCCATCTTGTGCTTCCTTGACTAGTATCTCTACCCCTGCTTGCAAGTTTAGTAACTTTTTCAAAGAAACTTCTTGTTGAAGTATAGCACGCAACCTAGAAAGTGAGTAAGTATGCTGCTTGATGTATTTTCTCAAGCTTAATATACCAGAGTGTTTCTCAAACAGAACATTACTAGCAAAAAGTATGGTTCTTTAAGTATTTTGTCAGCTCTGGTTGTTCTATGTGAGTAGATGGAAGATTTCTTTTTTTTAAAGCACACGTAAATATTCTTAGCATCAGGGAATGCTTTAAGACTCTGAGTGTGTTTGTGCATGTGTGCATGCCTACCCTCATTATTTCTAAGTACATGGTTTAATTAATTAGTTTGCCTCTCCTGAGCCCACATTGGTCAATGCAGAGGTACAGTGGACTATTAAGTTTTTGTTATAGTTAATTAACACACAGAATTGACTGTATTATATGAGTCAATGAAATGAGACTAATGAATAGTGCATAAGAAATAGAATCTAATATTGAACATTTTCAGTAATGATTTTATTAAATCAAGTCAGAGGGAGCTTCTTAAAAAAATCTATGCTGGGTCTCTTTTGCAAATACGATACTCTTATTCACTGGGTTTGAAGCAGGTGTGGGGGGGGGGTGGCCCAGAAGTCTGTATTTTGAAAAAGCCCTCCCTGGTCGTTTGAATGCTCATCTCAGGTTGAAAACCCCTGTTTTAAACAGTGAAAATATATGCCCCCTCAATCTGGTGACACTTTCATCCTGGTAAAAATGGAAAACAAACCCTGGTAGAGAAAGTCACACAGAGCTCTCCACTAGGGCAAATGTAGACAGTTTTTTATATCTTGTTTATAACATGTTCCCATATTTGCTGAACACCAGCATCAGAACTGGTATGAAGTATAGTGTGGTGAAAAATTTCTCTCTTTCTCTTTTTTCCTCCTCCTCTGCTCCCCCCCATCCCAATTCTACAATCTCCCTTAGGATTACAAGGCAGAGGAAGACCCAGCAAGATTTAAATCTATCAAAACAGGACGAGGACCCTTGGGCCCCAACTGGAAGGTACGGTTCACACTCTTACCACCAGGGGGCAGAGCACCATGTGGGTGGATCTCGCCTGGTGGAGGTGGAGAATGGCTGGGGGGGGCTAAGGAAGAGCCTAAGATCTGCCGTCTTAGTTACCTGCCTACCTGTGGGTGTGTTTTTAATGCAGCAAGAACTTGTAAATCAGAAAGACTGCCCATACATGTGTGCATACAAACTGGTTACTGTCAAGTTCAAGTGGTGGGGCCTGCAGAACAAAGTAGAAAGCTTTATACATAAGGTGAGTGACCAGGGTGAGTCCTTATGACCTTTGTGTGTTGTTTGGTGGGGACAGTCTTGCCAATAAGAGATTATACGAGTATATAATTCGTTTTATCCAACTCCTACTTGCTTTGTACTTGTAGCTGACTTAGAGGTTTTTTTTTCGTGTTTTTTTTTTAATTAGAGAAATTATGGTTTACAGAACAATCATGCATAAAATACAGGATTCCCATATACTATCCCACTACCAACACCTTGCATTGGTGTGGGGCATTTTTTATAATAGTTGATAGCGCTTTTTTGTGTGCTATTAAAGTCCATGGTTTAAATTAGCATTCACTGTTAATGTAGTGTAGTTCCATGGATTTTTTTTTCCATTATTGTTATGCTAACTGGCACCATTTTTTATTAGCTTCTCAATCATCATCTGGAAAGAAGAAATTCTAGAAAAAATTCTGTATAGCATGGTAACTACTGCGTATCATAAAGCAGGTATAAGATATTTTACATTCACAGAGGTATTGACAATGGTACAGTATTGCCCTACATCTATAATATTAGAGGATACAATTTAAAAAGCATTATTTAATCACATGCAGATATATATTTCAGTGCTGATAATTGTTTTCACAGTGTTGTGCTCCCATCACCACCATCCATTACCAAAATATTTCCATCATCCCAAATAGGAACTCTGTACATATTAAGCCTAAACTTCCAATTCCTTATCTCCCCCTCTCCCTCAATCCCCTGGTAACATATGTTCTGGATTCTGACTCTGTGAGTTTGCTTATTCTAATTGTTTCAAAACAGTGAGCTCATACAATATTTGTCCTTTTGTGTGTGGCTTACATTCAACATCAAGGTTCATCCACATTGTTGCATGTGTATCAGGACTTCATTCTTTTTTTTTTTTTTTAACATGGGCAGGCACCGGGAATCGAACCCGGGTCCTCTGGCATGGCGGGCAAGCATTCTTGCCTGTTGAGCCACTGTGGCCTGCCCGACTTCATTCCTTTTTACCGCTGAATAATATTCCATCATATGTACATATAGTAGTTTATCCATTCATTGATTGATGGATACAGGGGTTGCCTCCACCTTTTGGCAATTATGAATAATGCCTTTATGAACATTGGTGTGAAAATATCTGTTCTAGTCTGTGCTTTTGGTTCTTTTGGGTATATGGTAATGGGATTGCATATGTAGTTCTGTACTTTGCTTTCTGAGAAACTGCCAGAATGTCTTCCACAGCAGCTGCACCATTTTACTTGCCACCAGTAATGAATGAGTGTTCCTATCTCTCCACATCCTCTCCAGCACTTTTTATTTTCTGTTGTGTTTTTTAATGCAATTTTATTGAGATATATTATATATTCACATATGATATAATAATCCAAATTGTACAGTCAGTGGTTCACAGTATCATCATATAGCTGTGCATTCATCATCACAATTGATTGAACATTTCCATTTGTCAAAAAAAAAAGAATAAAAGTAACAATAAAAGAGAAAAAGAACACCCAAATTATCCCATACCCTGCCACCACCCCTACTATTCATTTATTTTTTGTCTTTTTTTCCCCTTACTCATCTGACCACACACTGGATAAAGGGAGTGTCACAAGGTTTTCACAATCACATGGTCACGGCTTAAAAGCTCTGTAGTTATTCTTTAAGGATCAAGGCTATTGGATTACAGTTCAACAGTTTCAAATATTTCCCTCTAGCTACACTAACATACCAAAAACTGAAAACGGATTTCTGTATTTGGCATAAGAATAACTTCCAGAATGACCTCTCAACTGTATTTGAAATCTCTCAGCCACTGAAACTTTATTTTGTTTCAATTCTCTTCCCCTTTTTGGTCAAGAAAGCATTCTCAGTCTCACAGTGCAAGGGCCAGGCTTGTCCCCTGGAGTTATGTCCCACATATGGGGGAGGGCAGTGAGTTCACAAGCTGAGTTGACTTAGAGAGAGAGGCCACATCTGTGTAACAAAAGAGGTTCTCTGGGGGGTGACTCTTAGGCATAATAAGTAGGCTGAACTTTACCTTTTCAGGAATAAGTTTTATAAGGGCAAGCCACAGGATTGAGGGCCTGGTCCATCAAATTGGCTGTCCTCAATGACTGTGAGAATATCAGGTCTTTCCCAGGTAGAAAAGCTTAATATTCCCCCCTTTTTTCCCAGTCCCTCAAGGGAACTTTGCAGATACTTTTTAATATTCTGCCCAGCTTACTCTGGGATGTACCTAGGCATCACCCCAATCTATACAAACCAGTAAGGTCTCATTCCCTATTCATGGTTCCTTGTAATTATGGTGTTTGAAGAAGCTGAACATACAAGTTAGATTAGATAGTGTGCGCCTGAAAATAAAATTTTGTGCCAAATATGTCTTCTTTTGGTCTCACACAAAAGTTGAAGTTTTAAAATACAGTCAGTATCATCCTTTACCCTCTAATCTGATTTACCTTGGTCCTACCCAGATCAGCCTCTTTCGTATCTCTAATTGAAGTCTGATCACTTTTTCAGTGTTTCTAACTGTTGCTTTGTGGGGTAATACTGACTTTAATAGACGCAGATCTTGAGCTCTGAGTCTCAGGTGTCACCCAGATACCCAGAGTTCCAGGGAATGACCATGACCGGGTTATCCGCAAGAACTCAGCATCTCAGAATTTAGAAATAACAGTTACTGCTCTGTGACTTTTGTAAGAGCTTACAATCTAGGAACTTTTACAGTAAGCTTTCACTTGATAACCTGTGCTTTCAAATTCAATTCCCAGAGTTTGCATGTTATAGTTAGTTCATATTAGTGAGGTATAATAATATATGTCTTTTTGTTTCTGGCTTATTTCACTCAACATACTGTCCTCAAGGTTCATTCACCTAGTTGCATATCTCACAACTTCATTCCTTCTTGCAGGTGCTCAATAATCCATGGTATGTATACACCACAGTTCCCCCTTCCATTCCTCAGTGGATGTACCCTTGAGCCAATTCCATCCGTTGCAAATCTGAACACTGCCACCATAACCACAAAGTGTGCAAATGTATGTCCATTCCTGTCTTGGCTCTCAGTTCTTCCACGTATACCCCTGACTTCAGGATTGCAGGATCATGGCAGCCCCACTCCTGGCCTCCTGTGGAGCCACCACACTACCCTTCAAAAGGGCTGCATCACTCTGCTTCCCTACCAACAGTGAATAGGTACATTTCTCTCTCTCCACATTTTCTCCTGCACTTGTATCTCTCTGTTCATTTTTAAACAGTTTTATTTACATGTCGTATAATCCAACCTAAGTATTAAAAAAAAAAAATCAGTGGTTCCTGGCATAATCACATAGCCATGCCTTCACTACCACAATCTATATGAGAACATTTTCATTTCTTCCACAAATAATCCCATACCCCTCCCCCATTTACCCTACTTATTGACATTTAGCTCTGGCATATTGCCTTTGCTATAGTCAATGAAAGCATATTACAATGTTACTATTAACTATAGAACCTAACCTAGTTTGCATTTATTGTATCCCATCCCAAACCATCCCATTTTCAACACCTTGCAGTGATGACTTTCATTTGTTCTCCTTCATGCAAAAACATTCTTATATTTGTACATTTAATCACCATCATTGTCCATTCTAGGCATTGCTAAGTTATACTTTCTCAGTCTTTATCCTCTATCTTTCCTTCTGGTGTCATAAATCAATTAATATAATACACCACATTAAAAATTAAAAGGGAAAAATCACACGGTCATCTCGATTGATGCAGAAAAGGCATTTTGACAAAACACAGTATCTTTTCATGTTAACAACTCTCCTCTTTTAATGTAAACTTTTTTTTTTTTTTTTTGCATGGGCAGGTACAGGGAATCGAACCCCGGTCTCTGGCATGGCAGGCGAGAACTCTGCCTGCTGAGCCACCGTGGTCCACCTAATATAAACATGTTTAGCTATAAATTTCCCTCTCAGAGCTGCCTTCTCTGCATCCCATAAGTTTGGGTATGTTGTTTTTTTCATTTTCATTTGCCTCAAGATATTTCCTAATTTTGCTTGTGATTTCCTCTTTAACCCATTGGTTGTTAAAGAGTATGTTTAATTTTTACATATTTGTGAATTTTCCATTTCTCCTTCTGTTACTGATGTCTAGGTGTATTCCATAAACATTGTATGATTTCAGTATTTTTGAATTTATTGAGATTTGTTTTGTGACTCAACATATGGTCTATCCTGGAAAATTAACCATGTGCACTCAAGAATAAAGTGTATTCTTTTTTTGTTGGGTACAGTGTTCTGTATATGTTTGTTGGGTCTAGGTGGTTTAGTGTATCATTCAAGTCCTGTACTTCCTTACTGGTCTTTTTCTGACTCGCTGTTCTATCCATTATTGAGAGTGTTGTATTACGGTCCCTTATTATTAATGTAGAACCATCAAATTCTTCCTTCAAATCTGTTAGTATTTGCTTCATGTATTTTGCTCTACTGTTGGGTGCATATATATTTATAACTGTTAACATCTTCCTGTTGAATTGTCCCCTTTATCATTATATAATAACCATCTTTGTGCCTTATAATTGTTTTTTACTTAAGTCTGTTTCATCCAATATTAGTATAGCTACCTCCGTTCTCTTTTGGTTATTACTTTCATGGTATATATTTTTCTATCCTTTCACCTTCAACTTTTTAAAAAAAATATTTTTATTGAGATAGCCTCACACACATACAGTCCATCCAAAGGATAAAATCAGTGGTTCACAGTATCATCGCCTAGTTGTATATTCATCACCGTGATCATTTTTAGAATATTTGTATCACTCCAGAAAAGGAAATAAGAAAAAAAAAATTCATACATCCCATGCTCCTTATTTCTGCCTCTCGTTGACCACTATTATTTCAATCTACTCAGTTTTTTTATCCCTTACCCCCACCATTATTTATTTTTTGTACATTTTTTTTTAACTCATCTTGTACTTTTTTTTTTACATGGGCAGGCACCGGGAATCGAACCCGGGTCCTCTGGCATGGCAGGCAAGCGTTCTTGCCGCTGAGCCACCGTGGCCCACCCTCATCTTGTACTTTTAATTTTAATGTGAGTCTCTTGCAGACAATGTATAATTGGGTCATAGTTTTTTTTTTTTATCCGTTCTGCCAATCCCTATCTTTTAATTGAAGAGTTTAATCCATTTATATTTAAAGTCACTCCTAATAATACAGGACTTTCTTCTGCCATTTTGTTTTTTAGCCTTTGTAAGTCCTTTTTTGTCCCTCACTTCTGTTAATGCCTACTTTTATCTGTATTTGCTTTTTTGTGTTGTGCCATATTGAGTGCCTTCTTTTTCTCATTTCTATCTGGGTATATTGATCATCTATTTTCCTTGTGGTTACCATAGGGTTAAAATTTAACATTTTAAGGGCAGCTGCTGTGGCTCAGCAGGCAGAGCTCCACCCTGCCTTGCTGGAGGTCTGGAGTTCGATCCCTGGTGCCTCCTGCCCATATGCAAATTAAAAAAAAAAATTTAACATTTTAAATACATAACAATAATATTTGGTTTAATACCAACTTAACTTCAATAGGATACACATATACTTTTCCTATACCCTTTTGTATCCCCACCATTTTTTTAATACCTGTTACCATTTATGTCTTTGTGCATTGTATGTCCAAAAACCCAGATTTATCATTACTTATTATGCATTTGCATTTTAGCACCGTGAATTATCAGCCTCTTATTCCCACTCTTCCTTGGAGGCTGTACAGTATTCTTCTGGCCTTTGAGTTTCAAAATAGTTGCTTTATACAGTTCCTGCCTGTTTAATAGTTGTTTTGGTGGGACGACTGAGTCTTGGAGCTGCCTGCTTGTCATCTTTCCTGGAGGTCTCTTCCTATATCCAGATAGAGTTTTAAAACTTTCTATTCAGGGACACTGTATACATGTGTCAGGGAAGGAAACTGAGGCAATAGAAGGAAACAGGAAGGGGCTTGCTATGATTGAACTACAAATAAAATTCATTGTCACTTCTTTTTTTTAAAATATTTTTTATTGTGAAATATAATATATATACAAAACGATAAATTTCAAAGTACATTTTAACAAGTAGTTTTAGAACAAATTTCATAGTTTGGTATGGGTTATAGTTCTACCATTTCAGGTGTTTCCTTCTAGCTGCTCTAAGACACCGGAGACTGAAAAGAAATATCAATATAACGATCCAGTAGTCATACTTATTTGTCAACTCCTGTCTTCTCTGATCCAAGCCTTCCTTCTCCTTTGATCCTTCTCCCAATCTTTAGGGATATTTGGGTAATGGCCATTTTGATTTCTTCATGTTGAAAAGGGTGTTGACATTATAGGTAGGGGGGTGCAACTGGTTGATGCTCTTGGAAAGTCTGGTAACTCTGGGTTTCAGAGTATCTGGCCTGGGTACCACCTGGAAGTTACAGGTTTCTGAAAAATAAACTTAGTGAGTGAAACTTTTGTAGCGTCTCAGATAGAGCCCTGAGTATTCTTTAGGGTTTATAAAAAAATTGTTGGATGGGGCTCGGCATACCATGGCAATTAACAATATTGAGCTGAAGCTTGCATAAGAGTAACCTCCAGAATAGCCTTTCCACTTTGCTTGAAATCTCTTAGTCACTCATAACTTATTTTGTTACATTTCTTTTACCCCTTTTGGTCAGGTAGGCGTTGTCAATTCCATGGTGCAGGGGCCAGGCTCTTCCTTGGGAGTCACGTTCCATGTTGCTGGGGAGACCAACATCCCTGGTAGTGAGGAGGGTAATGATTTTAATTGAAGTATTTGGCTTAGAGAAAGTCAACAAAAGAGGTTCTCTGGAAGTAACTCTTAGGCATTATTATAGGTAGGCTTCGCTTCTCCGTTACAGATATGAGGTTCGTTAAGGGCAGGCCTCAAGGTCAAGGGCTTGGCCTATTAACTTGGGAGTCCCTACTGTTTGACAGAGTATCAGGGATTTCCCATGTAGGAAAGTTTAATAGTTTCGTATTTTTTCTCTAGTCCCTTGAGGGACTTTGCCCATTCTTTTTTATTATCTGCCCACCATACTCTGGAATTTATCCAGTTATTATATGAACTTATACAGAATTCTAAGACCGTGTTCCCAATTCTAGGCCCAGTGTGTTTAGGTTGTTTAACTGAACTGGCCAGAGAGGTTGAGTTGGATTGTATGCTACAGAAAATTTCGGTTTTGGGCAAAATAAACCTGTCTTCCTTTGGTCTTGTACAGTAGGTGAAGTTCTAAAATACCGATAGTACCATCCTTTACCCTGTATTCTGATTTACCTTAGTTTCAGCCTGATCTCTTTTTGGCTTCTTTACCAGTTATTGTATATAGGAATGCCGACTTTCAGAGCTGCAGAACTCCGGCTCTGAGTCTAGGTGTCACACGGGTACCCTAAGTTCTAGGAGAATACAAGGTTATACACATATGGCACTACATCTCAGAATTTAGAAATAACACTTAAAGCTCAGGAATAAATGTAACTGCCATAAAAGCTTACAATCTAGGCCCCAATTTTCTTATACATATTTTCCAAAAGAGACCATATCATATTTGTCCTTTTGTTTCTGGCTTATTTTGCTCAACATCATGTCCTTATGGTTCATTCACCTTGTGGCTTACCTCATGACTTTGTTCCTATTTGTAGCTGCACAGTAGTCCATCATATGTGTACCACAGTTCGCCTTGCTGCTTCCCAGTCAGTGTACCCCTTGGCCACCTCCATCCATTGGGCATCATGAATAATGTCGCCATAAACGTTAGTGTACAAATGTCTACTCGAGTCCCTGCTTTCAGTTATTTTGAGTGTATTCCCAGTAATGGGATTGCATAATCACTTGGCAACCCTGTATTAGCCTCCTGTGGATCCATTACACTATCCTCTGGAGGGGCTGCCCCATTCTGCTACCCTGCCAACAATGAATAGGTATACCTCTCCACATTTTCTCCAGTACTGGAATCTTTCTGGTTTTTTATTTTGAATCTGCAGATTTTGTTGATGTATTCATATATATCATTCATATCCTATCCAAAAGAAACAGTATTTCACAGTATCCTCCCTTAGTTGTACAATGATCATCACTCTCAATTTTAGACAATTTTCATTACTCCAAAGAGAAAAATAGCAGATAGACATACCCACACCAAAATGAAAATCCAAAATTCCTCTTAATTCTTCTCACCTCTCAATTATTTACCCCTCGTATTGTTGTGGTAGTAGTGATGTATCCCTATTAAATATAGACCATAGTATGCAATACGTAGTTTTTCCCATATACCCTTATATTATCATTGCCTTTTCTTAAAGCCAAAAGGCAAAATGTATTGTGTGCCAAAATCTCCAGTGCCCTGAATTACTGGGCAAATATAAGAAGTTTTCATAGCCTTTCAATTCTTTAATCTGTTAGAGGTTTACTCTTTGGCCTCATTTCATAGCTGTTGGCCATGTTAACATGGCTTTAGGTTTCAGAAACAAGTAGGGAACTTGGCACAGTTGTTTTGGGGATTCGTCTGGGCTCTGAGCTCATGAGCATTTTAGGCAAAGGGCCTGGCTGTGAGGAGGCATCCATGCTGTGTTGAGGGTTCCCTCCTGCTTGAAGCCATATGGAGGCAAAGGTCACTGACTTACTTGGGGCTGGTCCAGAAAGCGGGCCACACATCATTCCTCTGCCCCTCACCCCAGGGAAACGTGGGTATTGGTGTGGGGGTTCTAGAGAGGAAGCTGCAGCAGTGGCCTTCACCTTCTGGGTTCTAACTTGGTTCCTTCCTTTTTATAGCAAGAGAGGCGTCTGTTTACCAACTTCCACAGGCAGCTGTTCTGTTGGCTCGATAAGTGGGTTGACCTGACCATGGATGACATTCGAAGGATGGAAGAAGAGACGAAGAGACAGCTTGATGAGGTAATTGGGGGCCCAGAGGAGACTTTTGGGCTCTTGATCAGATAAATATGGGGATATTAAGAAGACTTATGTTGGGGTTGTTTAGTGAAGGCACTGTCCTATAGTTATAGGAACTAGGTGTGATGCCAAAGAAGAAAGCAACCTGTGCCCTGAAATTTGCAATCTAGTTGAGATCCTGACCTATCTATCCACAAAAGCAAGCATGGTGGTATGTGCCAAATGATAAATGAGTAATACAGTTGCTGCAGTAGTTCTTCACATCTGGGGGAGGGGATTGTGTGGGGCTGCAGAGTGAAAGGTGACCCTGGGAGGAGGCTGGGTGGGCTGACCCATGAATACCAAGCATGCCACACACAGGACAGGAGCAGCACGTGCAGAAACTGACTCCTGTAAGGTTATTTTGAGCTATTTTTAAATGGGAGCTTTTGCCTTGGGTTGAGGGGGCTGGGTCGGGGTGGGGGAGGGGCTTTGATCCCAGAAGGAGGGTCATGTGTCCTTAGGAATAAGGAGACTTCACACTCCTGCCTCCTTTGCAGATGCTTCCCTGAGAGGCCAGTTCTGAGGACATGGTTAACAAGCAGCATTCCATTGCTGACTGTGTACCAGGCACTATGTTAAGGGCTTTGACACATACCCCAGTGAGGGGGTCCTGTTATTATCCCTCCACTCAGATGAGGAAGTAGAGGCTCAAAAAGCTCAGCACTGTGCCCAGGGTCACATCGCCTGCAGGTGATATATCTAGGTTAAGATTCTGTCGGCCTCAGTGCTATTATTCAGCCTCGGTGCTCCTCCCTCTGGGTGCCCTTCTACCTTTTCAGAGTGAAAAATAAGGTAGAGAGCTCTATTTCCTAAGAACTGCCATCCATTTCTCCCTCCCTGGGTTGGTTGGCTCGGAGCCTGGGTACCAGTAGAGACTTTATTTTGCAGCAGCTTCGTCCAGCCCTCCAGTAGGTCTCAGCCTGTCCTGGGTGCTTGTGGTATCCCCAAACTGCTGCTTCGCTGCTGGCCTAGGGTGGAAACTGGGCCCTGACACTCTTCCTTCCTCTGGAGTACAGCAGGGAATTGTTTTTACCATCCAGGGGCGACTCTTTTCCTGGGCTGACTCACTGATTAAGTGGTGCACTGAGTTCCTGTTGAAAGTAGATATTCATTATTCATTTCGCTATATTTGGCTGTGAAGTGGCAGGGTTTGGATGCAATCCCTGCTTCTTCTGCTAAGGAACCTCAAATTTGAATGTCCAGGGCTCTGGCAGTTCTGACTGTATTAGAGAGAAGCAGTTCTCCTTAGTCTGACAGAAAGGGGAAAAGTTACCAAAGGGAAGAACATGGAGATTTTGGGGACTAGCCTGCTGCTGCGGCCACCCAGCTACCTGATAAACGCCAGCATATAATACAAAGGGAATCATGGAGGCATTTGCTGTCACCTTTTGCTTTTGGGTGGGATTCAATTTCTTGGGGCTGGAAGCAGTCTTCCAGAGACTCTATTGGATCTGCCTTCCTCAAAACCAATGTTTAAGAATCCTCATTGTTAGGGAGGTTTTTTTTAGCCCCATCCCCATCCTCCATTTCCCACGTTTCTCTGTTCTATGGAGGATTGTGCCAAAGCTCAGCTGATACTGTCCTCTTGCATAGCTGCAAATGCAAGAAACCCTCTTTGGACTCAGAATTTTAAAAAATAATTTGCAGCAGAAAAGAAAGCAAAACTCAACCTTGTGGGAGGTTGTTCTGATATCTTTAGCAACTCTTTGGACCATTTGGATGCAAACTGTAGTCTTGGCTTTACTTATCTTGTTTTTTCCCCTGAAAATATATTTGTTTTATCAAAATTTTATTTTTATCAAAGTAAATTATGTAAGAAGTCTTAAAACTTAGATAGTATCCCAGGCTTATGAGGAAGAGACTGTCCTTCTTTGCCCTGCACCTGAACTCCCATCCCCCCACCCTCTGGCCAGAGGCAGCTATTTGCAATTCTTTTGATTGTTACTTTTATTAATCACCTCCATGTTTCTAAATATTATGTTGAATCTCGTAATTCTTAATTTTAGATATTAAATATTGATTTCTTTCTATGGGAGATTTATCTCTTTTACATGCCCACCAATTGCACACTTTCCCTCTTCATCCTTTCAATATGGTTATATCACAATTATTGGTGAATTCATTATTCAGTGTTTATATTATCATTTGTGTCATTATTTTTTCCCATTATTTAATCTACTCTGATTTTTGTTCCTTCTGCAGACTTTTATGTTATTTTTTAAATGAAGTTAATAATTGTTTTACTTTTTTGTTTGTTTAGTTTTATGAGTTATGTATATCAGGTTTTGCTTTTGAATTTTACAAGAATGGTAAGGTTTAGTTTGGTTGGTATATGATATGTGTCATAGTGATATGCTTGGCATTGGTCTCTTTTCATTTTTACTCCCACTACATGGGCACTTTGAATCTAAAGAGCTTTTTGGTTCTGGAATATGTTTTTGTATTATTTATTTAATAATTTCCTTCCTGCTGTGTTCTTTATCTTTCTGGAATTTTTATTAGTCAGTAATTGGACCTCATGAATCAACTCTAATTTTCTTGTATTTTCTCTACTTTTATCCCCTGCTTTCTCAGAGAAATTTTCCAATGTTAATTTCCCTCTCTTCTATTGAATTTTAAACATTTTAGATATTACTTATTCTGTGTTCTTTTTTATTTTTTCATAGATGGATTATCTTCCTTTTCTGAAACGGTATTTTTTTTTTTTTTTGAGGTTTCTGTCTGCTCCCTGCATATTTGTTTCCCCTGAGCTCCTTCTTCCTGTTTGTGTTGTCCTCTGTGTTTCACTCTAGGGGCTCTCACATGACTAATGATCCATTGTGGCTGTCCGTTCACAGCTGTAAAAAGCTGATTGGGAGCTCTTTGCATCAGTGGGTGGGTTTCATTGCATTGGAGAACCACTGCTTCAGGGTCCTGAATCTTCTTCTGTTGGACCGGTCGTTTTGCCCAGAGAGAATTTCCTGTTTTCTTGCTTATGGGAATAGTCAGGCAGCCAGCATTTTTGGAACTGAGATGGGGAAGAGCTGGGTAAGGGTCCTGGGGGTCTCACCATACCGTAGGTTAGCTTGAACACAATCCCCTCATATTCTACGTAGTGTCCACCATGCCCTTAGTTGAGGCTTAGGTCCTGAGTTAAGACTTCCCATGTTCAGCACCTCCAAAGAGCAGAGGCTTTTGCTGTGTGGCAGGGGAGGGGTGGTTGCTTTACTGCAATATGGGGAAAGGGGATGTCAGGGCCAAGTCTTACTCAGACTTTCAGACAGGTCACCAGTTTTCAGCCCCACCTGGCACTCCCACCTTCACGTGCTTCCAGGTCCTGAACCTTTGGAACATGCAGCACAAATTAGTCTGCTCCTTCATGGTTCCCTGTCCTCACAGGCAATTAGATTTCAGCTTCTGCTGCTCGGTAAGCTAGTTGCCACTCATCTATCCTTTTTCTGTCCTCCAAAATAGTGTTACCATCTCATATCTTTTGTTGTCTCCTCTGTTCTGCATGTCTTCAACATTTTATATCACTTATACCTTTATCATCATTGTAGTGGGATTTGGGGGAGGAATAGCAATAAATGCATGTGTTCATGTGTTTATTCTGCCTGATTAACTGCAGGGTTGCAATAGGAATTATGAGTTACAATGGTTATTCTTTAAACCAATGCATAGTAGCCTACTGTGGGTAGATTTTGTGATTCTGAGGGATCCCTATAAGACCATAGTCACACTGCTAAGAGTAGTCTTTGTGGTGGGGAAGGCACACCCACCATTCTTGGATGAGGCTCAGGGATTTGAGAGACAAGGGATAAAAAGATTAGTCCTTTACTCTAAAAAGAAAAATGTCAGGAAATGTGTGCCTGGTGCAAAGCAGTCTATTTCTTTTCCCCTACTCCCCACTCCCTTTTTTCTCCCTCTTCCTTGGTCTTGCTCTCGCTCTCTCAACGGGCTCATAATCTCAGAAGTAGAAGTAACCTTAAGGGTCATTTAGTCTATTTGTATGTCCTGCTTATTGCTTGAGTCTCTTCCTGCAGCTTCCACACTAAGTACTGTCCAGCCTATGCTTAGTCACCTCCTGTAATGGGGAACTCACTGTCTCCTGAATCATAGTGGTAATATTTGTATTATTAACAGAAGTTGAAATTTATCAAGGTCTTACTATGTGCCTTTCATGTGTAGTAAGCATTTACATTTATTATGTCATCAGATCCTCATGCCATTAAAAAACAGTCATCATGGCGGCTGTGATATAGGTAATATTTTCATTTTATAGATATAGAAATTGAGACTCAGAAGTTAAAGATATCTTATAGTTCACTGAATAAGTACCTCCTGGGCCTTTGGCCATTAAGTCTATAGATAATGAGGCTAAGAGAAGGAAATTTATTTTAGAAATTGTAGGAAATAGTGATTAAACTAAGCTTTTTTTAAAAAATTTTTTATTGTGAAATATGACATATTTACAAAAAAGCAATAAACTTCAAAGTAACATTTTAACAAAGGGTTATAGAACTGATTTCAAAGTTTGGTATGGGCTACGGTTCCACAATTTCAGGTTTTTCCTTCTAGCTGCTCCAAGACACTGGAGACTAAAAAGAAGTATCAATATAATTATTCAGCAGTCATACTCATTTGTTAAATCCTAACTTCTCTGCTATAACTCCTCCTTCTCCTTCAGTCCTCCCAGTCTTTAGGGATATTTGGGGGATGCCCATTCTAACTTTTTTCATGTTGAAAAGGGGTTGAAAATATGGGATGGGGGGTGAAACTGATTGACGTTCTTGGAAAGCTCAGTCCCTCTGGGTTTCAGGACTTATCTGGCCTAGGAACATCTGAAGGTTTTAGGTTTCTGAAAAGTAAACTTAGTGCATGCAACTTTTGTGGAATCTCAGATAGATCCCTGGGTGTTCTTTAGGGTTAGCTGGAATGATATCGGTTGGGATTTGGCAAACTGGTTATTAGCAGTATCTAGCTGAAGCTCGCATAAGAGTAGCCTCCAGAATAGCCTCTCAACTCTATTTGGACTCTCTTAGCCAGCAATACCTTATGTTGTTACACTTCTTTTCCCCTTTTTGGTCAGGAAGGCATTGTTGATCCCACAGTGCCAGGGAGACTCACACCCCTAGACGTCATGCCCCATGTAGTGGGGAGGATCATGATTTTACTTGTAGAGTTGGGCTTAGAGAGAGGCCACATCTGAACAAAACAAGAGATTCCCTGGAAGAAACTCTTAGGCATAATTATAGGTAGGCTTTGCTTCTCCATTACCAAAATAAATTTTATAAGAGCAAGCCTCTATATCAGGGGCTTGGCCTATTAACTTGGGACTCCCTAGTTTTGAGAAAGTATCAGGGGTTTCCCGGGTGAAAAAGTTTAATCGTTCCGTATTTTTTCTCCAGTCCCTCAGGGTACTTTGCCAATACTTATTTTTATTTTTTTGTTGGTCCAATTTAATTGAAAGGTTCTGTGACAGGAACCTTTGTCAGAGAAGAGACAATGTAAGACCTGCAGAAATCTGAGTTCTGTTTACTACAAAAGAATATAAAATACATTAATTGAAACTATAATGTCAAAATAAATTAGAAAAACAAATAGTATATCCTCATTAAGTTAAATATTTGCAAATATTTCTTTCTAAGCACTTAGAACTAGTTATAGCTCTTTTAAAACTTCAAATAGTTTGAATTTCATGAGAAAATCTAGTTACTATAACACAAAAGAAAGATGTTCACAATTAAGTTGTTTCAGCCCCAACTTTCACAAACCACTTTTATCAAGGAAAATTATATTAGACTAGCATTTTTAAGTGAGCCAGCTCACACAGGGTGTTACAGACAGATCTCTTCTTGCCTTACAAACACACAATAAATTCTCCAGACTCCTCTCTGTATAAATCAGCAGCTCACTACTAAGGCTCTGAACCTCAGTAAGCACAATTCATTTGACCCGGGGTAAAAACGAAACGGACTTCAATCTAAGAATTGGCTGAAAAAAGGCATTTCCTATCTGATCATCTTTGTTATGAATTTTCTCCATTTTCAAGCTCTTTAAACCTACTCTATTCCCAAGATCACTCTGAAAATGAAAAGAATAAATCTGACAGCCCTCACAGCAACCTTCATAATTTCAAGGCAGTGTTTAACTCATCTCTTTTTATTTCATCCCATTTCCTACCAACAGTGCCCCTCTCTGGAGCATTTGAAGTTCTCGGTAATACGAACTCTCGCTTTCTTTAGCTTTAGGTATAAGTTGTACATCTTTTGAAAAAATGTGTTTAATAAATACCCTTCAAGTCCTGCACTTGAACTTTCTTCATGGACACAAGTGGTGTCCCTTGCGGACGATCTAAGGCTAAACCTTTGCACCAACTATTTAGGTAGACCCTTGACCAAGCTTCTCTTTAGAGATCAGAATTCAACATAAAAAACAAATTCAGTTGTCAAACATCTCTTCCTAATGTAGAGCAAGGCTATACCACCTAGCAAAACTCTATTTATTAATCTTATACAAACTTAAAAAAAAAAAAAAATCCAGGCCCCAATGTAGATCATGAACCTACTTAGATTCAAACATGGTAAAATTATTTTTTTTTAATTTTACTAGTCTTTCTAAACGAACTGTGATGTTTTTGGCTGACATATTAATCAACATCATAGATCTAATCTGTCAACACAGAACACAATTTTGACCTGATAACAGAAAATAATTCGGGTCACCTGACACATAGCCAAGATTCTAAGACTAAAATTAAAGTTATTTTTTTGGATTCTGTCCTTTAATAATTTTCAAAGAGTGAGACCATGAAGACACTTCCTCCTCAGTAGAGACATTGATCAAAGGTTGGTAAAAACAGGCTGGTTTGCAGAACTTCAGTATTGCTCTTCAACAAATTTAACAGGCCAAGTAGTGAGTTTTTCACCAGTGGGCTCTCACCCACTCACTGGTTTTGTACGGGTTTTCCATAGCCTCCTCTCCCAGCGTCATAGTCTTGCTGATACTTGTCTCGTACCTGGCCGCCAGATCGTCCATACTGCCAGCCTTCCTTAAAGCTTGCGTCCAGTCTGTGCAAATGAGCTGGTCATCTAGACGAGTTCCATTTATGTACCGCATGGCATTTCTACATCTTTTCTTGACTAGTACTCCACAAAACAGAATCCACATGTAGTTGTTTTGTTTTATTTTTTTTTCATTTTATCTAGGCCCAT
This sequence comes from Myrmecophaga tridactyla, assembly GCA_004026745.1. Classification (NCBI taxonomy): domain Eukaryota; kingdom Metazoa; phylum Chordata; class Mammalia; order Pilosa; family Myrmecophagidae; genus Myrmecophaga; species Myrmecophaga tridactyla. The sequence goes on along the minus strand of PVIY010008887.1, from coordinate 2,612 downwards.
AATGATTTTCTTTATGTCACCACTTTTGCTGAAGTGCAGCGCTGTGCAGCGCCTTCAGAAGTCCGCTAGACACAGTGCAAGGAGGTGAATCTGCCAGTACTTTTAATTATACGCCCAACATACTCTGTGTTGTATCTGGGTATTACATTAAGCCATACAAAATTACAAGCTTTTGTTCCCATTCTGGGCTCCATGTAAAGTAAACTTTTTGTTTTTCTATTTACTGGACTCTCTAGAACATATTAAAAATAGCAATGAAATAGGGTATTATAAGCATGAATTATGATTCTGTAGCATTTTCTTTTCCAATCTTCCCTTGTAGTTCTTCCTCTCTGTGTACCTGTTGGCTCTGATTCTGGTCCCTTCACAGCCTTTCCTCCACAGTGGTGCCTCTGTGATGGAGCTGAGAGGATACGGGCCATCCCTGCTCAGCTGGTCCACTTTGGGTGCTGTCTCTGAGCCTCTTCATAGCCCGTGTCCACATCCATATGCATGGGTGTGGATGTGCCTGTCCTTTCTCATCATCTGATGTGTCTTTGCCCATTCTCCATCTTTTTGACTAATAAAACTCTGCTCAGTTTTAGATTTTAAGTCTGTAGATTGGATACCAGGACTCTATTAGTTTCTCTGTGCAGTTAAGTGCTGGGCAGGACATTATACTCCGAAGTTTCCAGTTTGAAATTGTGGTAGCTGTAGGTTCTGAGGGATAGCCTATGAGGAGAAACTACTCTGTGCCTAGCTCATCCGGACCACAAGAGATGGGAATCTAGAGATTCCCCTAGTGTCAGTGGAGGGCAGAACTAGGTCTTTGGAGGCTGAGGGATCCTTCCCTGCATATGAACGGTGCTGTCGCATACGAGTTTTAAAGCCCTCTGACCTGCCCGGCAATGACTGACCCCAGTAAAGACCACCCAGAAAATTGATTAATGTCTCAAAATAGCTTTTTTCTAAAAAATATGGTTTAATTTTTCAATATTAAACTGATAGATAAGCATTAAACATTTGGGGGAAATACTGAAAAGTAGGAAGAATAAAATAATTTGTACTCTCACGGATTAAAAGCAATCACTGTAAGCATTTCTGTACAGTTTTTCAGTCTTTCTATCTATTTTTATTAATGACCATGATGGATGTGCCTGGGTTACATCCTGCATTTATCTCTGGACATTATTATGAAGTGTTTTCCCATTTAAAAAAAAAATTCACATATGTTTATGACTGCAAGATATGTTGCTCTGCATTCTTTCATTACCTTAATTTGAATTTTCCTTAATGTTTCCAGATTGTTAGTGTTATAAATAATGCTGTGATGAAAATCTTTGTGCCCAGTTTCTTTGGTAATTAGGATTATTTCTTCAGGATAAATTCCCAAAGATGGAATTTGAATAATTTAAGGCTGCTATTTATTGCCAACTTTCTCTCCCAAATGACCTATTTTATAAGGACAGTGGCTTTCTAAAAAGGTTCTGAAAATGATTCCCTATGGGCCTCACACCGATGTTCCATTAGGAATGCTAAATTGTTTTTGGTTACTTTTCAGCATCTTAAACTGGTATTTTTTTTCTAGGTTTTTGTAGAACTGTTTTGTTGTAGTAACATATATACAACATATTTCCCATTTTAACCACTTTCAAGTATCATTTCATTGGTGTTAATTTCATTCACAATATTGTGCAACCATCACCACCATCCATTACCAAAACTTTTCCATCCCCTCAGACATATACTCTGTAACAACCATTCAACCTTAACTCTCTATTCAACCCCACCCCCAGTACCCTATAATCTACTTTCTATCTCTATAAATTTGCATATTCTAGTTATTTTTTAAATGTGAGGATCATATATCTGTCCATTTGTGTCAGAATTATTTCACTCAACATGAAATGTTCAAAGTACATCCATGTTGTAGCAGTACCAGAACTTCATTACCTTTTATGGAAGAATAATATTACATTGTATGTAGATACATTTTGTTGATCCATTTATTCTTGATGTGCACTTGAGTTTCTCTCACCTTTTGTCTGTTGTGAATAATGCTGCTTAACATTGGTATATAGTACCTACTTTCAGTTCCTTTGGGTATATACCTAGAAGTGGGATTTCTGAGTCTTTTGATAATTATATATTTAACTCTCTGAAGAACTTCCTTTACTATCTTATTTTTAATTGAATGTTTTACTTTGAGATAATTGTAAGATTCATATGCAGTTGTTAAAAAATAATATGGAGAGATCCTGTGTACCTGTCACTCAGTTTTCTCCAGTGGTAACATTTTACAGAACTATAGTATAATTACAACCAAGATATTGACATTGATATTTTTAATAGCTTTTTAAAATCAAAAGATTTTGATTTCATACTTAACAGTAAAACACTTTTCTTTTTTAATTTTTTATTAATTAAAAAAAATTACAAGAAACACAAACATTCTCAACACATACACTCAGCAATTCACAATATCATCAGATAGTTGCATATTCATCATCATGATCATTTCCCAGAACATTAGCATCAATTCAGAAAAAGAAATAAAAAGACAACAGAAAAATATAACAAACAGAAAAAAAAAAATTTTACAGGCCATACCCCTTACTGATCCCTTTCATTGA
>PVIY010008886.1:0-74928 GCA_004026745.1 Myrmecophaga tridactyla | reverse complement strand
ATGGGTATCAAGGCGTGGGGTACGGAGCACAGAGGTCGGGGCCAGGGAGGGCAGGGTGTTGGTATATCCTTGCACAGTAGGACAGGGTCCAGGGTGTTGGGATGCAGATGCACGTTTGTGCAGGGTTGGGGCATGGGTTGCAGGGCACGGGTCAAGGACAGGTACTGTCGAGTGGGCAGGACCTGAAGTAGGTACACATATGTGGAAGTGGTGGGGCAGAGGTGCATGCGTGCGTGGGTTGGGGGCTGTGTAGCACAGATGTGCACTTGAGCACCTACCAGGTGTGGAGCAGTGCACTTGTGCTGGGGTGGGGTTTGGGGGACAAGGGTGTGCACGCGCATGGGGCAGGACGGTCAGGGTGCAGTGGTTGGGAATTTGGTGCACAGATGCATGGGTGCCTGGTGGGCAGGATGTGACTGTACACGTGTGCAGGTTTGTGGAGTTGGACTTTGGTGATTGGGGGTCTGGAGGGCGGTCCTGGTGTGCATGTGCTTGGACACTGGGGTGAGGGGTGAGGGTGCTTGGAGCACAGTGGAGGGGGCTGGGATGCAGTTCAGGTGTGTGGAGTGTCGGGTCATGGGGCAGGGGTGGTATGTGTGGGTGTAGTGTGTTCAAAGAACATGGGCTGGGTTACTTTCTAGTCCCATCTCCCTGTCTGCATGCTTCCGAGATTTCCGGACCTCCACTTGGAAAGGGGCCTGTTAGGCCGTTTGCACTAGCCAGATGGTCTTCGGTTCTCAATTCTTCAGGTTTAGCAACCGGGGCCTCTCCGTACTGCTAGCGGGTCTGCCACCTGGAAGTCTCCAGAAGCTGCAACTGCACGCTGGCTCTGGCAGGAGTGAGCTTAGCCCTTGTCCTCCCAGATGCATTTTTTTTTAAGTAATTTGGGGGGTGGAGGTGGGGAACAATATTGCGTCAATATTCTGAACAAAGAGACTTCATGGTATGGAACCGGAGCAAGGCCACCTCATCTTTGATTCTTTCTCTCTGCAAAACTTTGGTTGACAGACTCTTAGAAAGCAGCCAATAGGAAAGAGAATCAAGTTTGTGCTTAGCTAAACATAGATGAAAATCCGGCTTTGCCACTTCCTAGATGTGAGACCATGGGCATGTTAATTAACCCCTCAGCCTGGGTCAGCTCTGTTTTTGTAAAAAGCTTATTGAGATAGAAAAGTCACACACCATAAACCTCACCCACTTAAAGTGTGCAATTCAATGTTTTTAAAGAATATTCATGAGGTTGTGCAACTATCATCATTATCTAATTTTAAAACACTTTTTCTTCCCCCAAATTGAAGCCTTACCCATTAGTGGCATGCCCCAGCACTCCCCTTCTCCTGGTCTCCAACCTTGGTTAACTATTAATCTACATTCTGTCTCTATAGGTTTGCCTAATCTGGACATTCCAGATAAATTGAATCGTATAATATATGGTCTTCTGTGACTGGTTTCTTTCTCTCGGCTTAACGTCTTCACATCTGCCCCACGTTCTGCTCAAGCTGCTCTTGAAGGTGTGCCACCCAGCACCGACAGCCAGCCTTCCCGACCCCAGTGCTGGCTGTCATAGCAGGACGGTTCATTCTGCATGCAGCTTTTCTTCGTTCTGTTAGAATTTTGGCCACTCTGCCATTTTTTTTGTATCATGGAATTACCAACTTATTAATTCCTCTCCACCAGGGTCCCCATTGCTTGTGACAATGCTCTTCGGCATGGACTTTTCCACACTCTGTTCCAAATAAAGAGCTGTAGAGCTCTTCTTCCCTATGACCTACCTTTCACTCTGGGCAGAACCTCTGTGCCACTGCATTGGAGGGTAGAGACCTGCTTTTTCCAGAGTGGCACTCTAGGCTTTGCAAGTTGGTAATGGTGGAGGGTGGGTGGGGTGGTAATTTCTGTTCTTCTTGGTTTTCCTCTCCCAGCATAGAACATCTACCTACAGGGAAGGTGGGTTAGGGACAATCAGTGACCCAGTGTTCTAGGCCTACTTGGCCTTCTGCCCTACGAGTGGAGACTGGGTAAGTGATGGGCAAGTCCTCTGTCTTGTCGGAATGGGGATTCTGCAAGGGGGAAGGATGAAAAGTGCTTGGAGCCTGTCCCTCCTGGGGTGAAACTATGGATCCAGATTGGGGGATGGGGAGAGAGGGAGCCCCCTTCTTCTTGGCACTGTCTGGAATAAAGTGCCAGGGATGAGCTTCCTCAAAACACAGCTGGGTAAGTGGCAGTCAGGGAGCAAATCATGATGTGCTGTAGACTACGCTTTCTTCAATGAATGTTTCTCGGTTTTCTGTATAACTTTAGGACAATTTCCAGAGACTTAAAATTATTTTTTAGAAATAATGTGGACCAGATAAGTCTTTTTTTTTTTTTCCTGGAAAGAGGGTTTCCCAAGCTCCTTACCCAGTTATTCTCAAAGCCACCTTTCCCCAGGAGCCTGTTACTTTTACATAAAAATATAAGTGATGATGTCTTCTTCACAGAAATTTTGTGAAAATTAAATGAAATCATTTAATGTGGAAAAATCTTAGGAATACTTTTAAAATACTGTTCTCTCTGCTAAAAGTTGATTTCAGTGGTTTTTAAACTACGGCCATCACATGTTCAACAAATGAACAATATAGCACAGAATACACATACACATATGTGTAAAAAGTTTACATACACATACATCATTCATCTATAAAGGTAGATGTTACAATATTTATACCAATATATGTATACCTATTGCTAGGTAATTATAGATTTGAAGAACAGCAGTGTAGTTTTGTTTTTAGAACCTACATCATCATCATTCTTTGCTTCACTCCTCTCATGCCATCTTAAATATCCAAATCAATAAGGCCTTTTTTTTCCAAGCATTTAGAGAAACCTTCTCCTTCACCATGTTTTTTGTTTTTTTCTTAGAAATTATTATTCTTATTTTTTGAAGGGCAATGCCTATTTAATTGCTACTGTCCTGAAAATGTTAATGTCTTTGATTAATAATTGGTAACTTTGGTTCTGATTGTGTTAATTTGGGTTTTTTATCACTTTGCATTCATCTAGTACAGGTGCTCAGCCCTTATATTTAACAGACTTACAGTCATTGATACATGGTGATAATTCTGAGGATGAACTCATGTAGCTTCTTTTGCGTGACTCCTTTATCTTCTGACCTGAATGGGTTTACCAATCTCTGACTCTCAGTAAGACAACTTTACTGAATTTCATTTCACATTTTTCATGAATAGGAAAGTTATATGGTTTGAACAAAAATACTCTCACACTGATTTCTTTAAACTATTTGAAAGCCTCTCACAAATATCACCCGCATGTATGGAGTGGGGCTTTAACCACTTAAAGCATCAACAATATATGTGGCTGTAAAAGATCAATCTAACATAGGTTTTCTGCCAAGAAAAGGATATTCCTAACCAAACTTGATCCAACAAAACAGCTCCCAGCACAACCATCCAAGCAGCAGGTCCAATACCTTGCATCCATCACTCATCACATGCATTCGTTCCCATCTCAGGGGACATGGAATGGAGGAAGAGACACAGAAACAGGAAAATATCCAGGAGTTTGTACAGAGAAGGCAAAATATCAGTATATGAGATTAAATCATCCTTGAAAGCACAGGGATTTCCATATTATGGTCTTTTGAGGATCCAAAGGTCATATTGATGAAAAATTCAAACACAGTGTAAAACGTTCTCCTTTCAAATTGATGCAGATCATGTTTCAATACCACGGAATAAAGGTGTCATGTCATTCACATGTATTGTTTGTGCTGTGCTTTTTTTGTGAACACTGTCATTCTCAAGTAAGGCAACTTCTTTCAGGATGATCAAAGATGTCTTAACAGAACAACAGGGGCTTATGCTGGCAAATCACTTGAAAGAAAGGAGTTTGACATGCAAGTTAGGAACAGGTTGTTGTTCCCCACCCCCACACTATATTTTTATGGAACAGTAGGAGATGATTAGTGGCTCACAGAAATCATGTGGGCAGCTTTTGGGGTAACTGAAGCTGGTGTCAGCTGTTCTTATTGATTCCAAATCTCTCTCCAATAATGGGCTTGTTCCCTTGCCAGTCCATCTGGCAAAGCCCCTTTCCCCCGGATCAGACCCTACAATGCCACTTTGCTGTCCCCAGGATGACTCATAACCACCGCCCTCCACTGTCCCCCAGTGAGCTGCCATCAAGGAGAGCTCTCAGATGTGCCAAGGCAGAGTCAAGTGGTGGGTTCTCTATCCCCAGGGTTGATAGTAAAAAGGGAAAAAAGCCTAACACAAAACATTTGCAGCTCTAAAGGAGACTCAACCAGACGAAAGAGATGATGAAGGGCCTTCCTTCAGATCCATGACTTCTGCTTATGACCAACCTTGCCTGTCTCACCTTACAATCCAAACCCCACTTTTCCTCCTTCTTGGCAACATTCTTTTTGCAATGTAGACTTTGCTCCGTCAAACAGCCTCAAATTATTGCGCCATGAACATTGTACTTTTCTTGAAATAAAATAGAAATATGAAGAAGAAATGAATGAAGTAGCAGGATGGAGAAGGCTTTAACCATATGTGGAGGTCCATTACCATGTGTATGGTCATCTCACACTGGCATTCTGAGGCCAGCGAGCTTTCTACTGAATTACCAGCATTTTTCAGCTTCTTTTACAAAATGCTGGTGTGGATAGTTATGTCCTTCGGGTGCACTTTGGCTCTCATTTTGCTTTGTGTAAAATTGAAAATTTCTGTACTAGAGAAATGGACCGACCTTTCCTTTTAGAAGTCCTTTGTGGAATAAGTCAACCCTTGAAATATATGGAGGGAGGTCACATTTGTGTCTGCAGGACACTCAATCACAGAGTGACCACGCTAACTCCTGCCAGGTGATTCCTCCCTAAATACAGGTATCCCATCTGGAAATTGAAACCTGGACACAATGCATGAATTGTTTCTGTCTGCTCAATTCCATGTTTTCTTCAAACCTTATACTTTCAGTAATTACAAAAAGGATTTTGATTAACAACTGCATTTTGTTTAGGAAAATATATTTTAATTATATATTAGTATTATGCATAATTGTCCATATAATTTTAATTATATAATTATATGCATTATAATTATATTTGTGTGTGTGTATATACATGTTCCTGAAGTAATCGAGAAATACAGTCTAACTAGCCTCTCAATTATATACAAATGAGTTTATCCTGACAAGTATGAGAAAGATATCTTAACACCTTTTCTGAGATCCTGAGATCTCTCTGACACACTAGGCTAAAATCATAACATTTTCTTCTTTTTGCACAGTGCTTAAGGCCAGTTTTTCTAGTCTATTAACTGACTTATAGAAAGGAACAATAAATTGTCCTTGACTATACAAACATGCCTGATTTTTTTTTCCCATGAATACAAATGGAAGATTTTTTAAAGGTTGGCACTTTGCAAAGACATGATTCCCAAGATAAATTAGAGATTATGAAAAAAAAAGGTTTTTTTAACTTGATTTCTGGAGGTAAACTGTGTTGTAATTATGATTCTGACACTGCTTGGCAATCTCAGGCAAGCCACATAATCTCTCTAGACACATTTTTTCATTAATTGCAAGAAAGTGTGAATTTGGCTGGGGACAGATAACTCAGATGACCGCCACTGCTCATCTAGTTTCAACCACCGATGGGTTCATAATCCAATATGCATAGAATTAATACTGTCCTCCCCTTTCTGAATCTCTAACAGACACCCCTGCCATATGCTTCCCCATGTGCTTTGTGCATTCATCCATTATAGCAGTTACTTGAGTGTATTAGAACTTTGCTTTGTATATTTGTCATCCAAGTTGCTTGGTAACTTCTTAAAGCCAAGATCCAAGTCTGCTGATTTTTTTTCCTCTGCACATTCCACATTCCAACCATATAACTTAGCACAAAGTGGCTCTACATATGGATTTAGTAAATGAACTGAAGGTATGAATAAATGCATAGATAATATTAAGTAATTAAATTTTGTTTAATTGTGATTCTTCATTTGAATTTTAGGGAAAAAAAAAAAAAACTTGTGTTAGGTTTGGCCTTGCCAATAAGCAGTTGCCTAGGAGACGTGTCCTGAATAGACTGGCCAACATTTTCTAAATTAATATACACGCTCTTAAGCCTGGAAATTCCCCAATATATTGATGTAGATGCAACATATTAATCTAGTCTTTTGATCCTCAAGAGTAACTTGTGCAAATTCAAATAATTTGGTAGGACAGAACAGAAAACACTTATCAGAAAGTGCTAAAAGCCAGGTATAAGTGGGTCTAGAAGTGAAAAAGGTGTCTTGGATAAGGTAGGAGAAAGAAGAAGATTTTCTATCTTTAGTCTTTGTTTTAGTATCTGCTATGTACCAGACACTGTGCAAGGGGCTTGGCCATGTGGATATTATGGGGGGCTAGTGGGGTATAGGGAATATTGAGCAAAAATATATGCCACACATACTCTGATTTCTCTTCAGATTGTATAAATCTTTTGCCTTTTACTAAAGATTTCCGTGGAGAAAAACAACTCTGAGTCTTAAACCAATTTTTTGAGGCCTTGTTTAGGCAAGGCTAATAAAACGGTAAAAAAATAGAACGAAAAAATATATATATGCCACAAAATGATCAGTTCTATGCTAGGTATAATATGGGAGCAGTGGTGGAAGAGGAGGCAGGTAACTTAAAGGGGTTAAGGAAAGCTTCTTTGAGACAGTGACATTTTGACTGAGATCTTAAGAAACAGAAGTTAATGAGATGAAGAGATAAGGAGAAAGTTTTCCATTCAGAGACAAAAATGTACCACAGGATGGAGAGTGAGGTATAACCTAAAAATGTAAGTTCCATGTTGTGAGGTTTAGAATGTTGAGCCAGGGTGATAAAATGAGGAGAGAAGAGTCTGGAAAACTAAGCAGGAACCAGTTCAGGTAGTTACTTGTAAACCACATGAACAAACTTCATCTCAGACTCAATGAGTATTGTCCAAGGGGTTTGAGACAGAAGAGGAGCATATCAGGTATGGATCTTTGAAAAATCTCTACGGATTACATGTAAAGAAATACTTTGTGCATGAGAGAAATAGATTGGAAGCAAGGGTATGACTTCAGAGATTTTTCCATAATCAAGTGATAAGGTAAATTAGTGTTGGGGAGATAAAGAAAAGATGATGCATTTAGCAGGTAAGAGGAGCAGACCAAAAAAATTTATAAAATTTGGAGAAGAAGAAAAAGAAGTTAAGGATGAATTACAGACTTCTGTATTGGGCAACCAAGTGGGTTTTCTAGTAGGACTGTTTGTCAAAGTGGGAAACAGAGGGAGATGCAGGCTCAGAGACACATTGGCGAATTCAGTTTTGGACGTGTTGAACTGAGATGCAGAAAAAGTTGTTGTATATTTGAGCTCTGGGCAGGAACTCCAGGTTTGCATGTCAGGCTGTTGTAGCTGGAGGTGATGACATTCTTGGAGACACGGTTAATTGGGTCTTTCATTTGTTGGATTTTTAACATCAGTTCTTTATCAGTAAGTCTCAGTGATCCTGATTCTCACTTCGGAGCTGGAAGGCAATCTACAGGCATTTTATGCATCATGCAATCAAGGCAGAGCTCTGCAAACTTTCTTTGCAAGCATGAAGAGACAGCACTGAAATGTTGTAAGCCTTATGGGTGTTGAGGTCTCTCTTCCAAATACTCAACTCTGCTAGTATAGCATGAAAGCAAACAGACAATATTTAAGTGAATGGATGAGGCTGTGTTCCAACAAAACTTGATTTACAAAAGTAGGCTTAGAGCTGGATTTGCCATGCAAGCCATATGGTTTGTGGGCCCATGTAGTACATACTCCAAACTCACAAAGTAAAAATAGCAGGAATTCCTGTAAACATTTTCCCAATTTGCCCTCACATTAACATTTTACATAACCATAGTACAACGATCAAAACCAAAAAATTAACATTGGTATAATAGTAATAACTAAGTTATATACCTTATTTGAATTTGACAAGACTATTAATAAACTGCTGAACTTATTTTGGAGTTCAACAGTTTTCCACTAATGTTTTCTTTTTGATTTCAGGATCTGATTGAGGATCTTACATTGCACTTAGTTGCCACATCTCCTTAGTCTCTTCTGATCTATGACCGTCCTACTCTTTCCTCGTCCTGCATGACCCTGACATGTTTGAAGAATACTTACTTTTTTTTAGATATCTCTCAATTTGGGTCTTTCCGATGTTTTCACCTGATTAGATTGAGGTTCTGTGTTTTCAGCAGGTATACCAAAAATTTCTGGTGTGTCCTATTAAGTGCATCATATTAAGGGGAACACAATATAGATACGTGTTATTCCCGGTGACGTTATTGATTACTTGGGCAAGGTGAGTTTCTCTACTGTAAGATTACAATTATTCCCTTCATAATTAATAAACATCCTAGGGGAGGTGCTTTGGAATTAAACCAATACCCTGTTTCTCCTCAAGCTTTCACCCATCAGTTTCATCATCCATCAGTCAATCTTGCCTGCAACAAAAAAAGATTGTTGCCTGCAACAGTTAATTACTGTTGTGTTTGCATTTTTATCGACATCTGAAGTTACTTCAAAATAAAAAGTTAGAAAAAGCATAGGACATATGGGAAAAATAGGGTTCTCATACCTATACAACCTTGTTGCCATACACTAGCAAAAAAAATAAATAAATCATTGTTTCCTGTGGAGATAAGTTTTAATGCCTAGGCAGGCAGCCAGGGACTGTCACAATAGATATTGACAATGGCTTAGAAGTGCTGGAAATCCTTTACTTTGAAGGCTGGCAGCTGCTGAGACAATGCAGGTGAAAGTACTGTCTCCAAGGTATCACAGGAAGTAGTGTGGGCTGCCACAGGCAGAGGGATGCCTGAGGTTGGCTTTGGCAAAGATCATTTAAACCTAAATTTAAAGGGTTCAAGAAAGGAGATGCTTTTCTTCTTTGTCCCATATCTTGTCCATGTCATCTTTTGTACCACTATAAGTCAACCTGTGATGATGAGGGGAGACAGTCCTGAAAAGCAGAGGGTAGAGGAGAGAGCTGGAAATCTTCAAGGTCCTTGAGGGTGGAAAGGAGAGGCTGAGCTGCCCAACTCTCCAAGGATACCCTGACCAACTGGTGTATCAGAAAATAGACCAAGCACTGCATTGAGCATTTCACTGAGGTTATTCTCTTACTTGCAGTCCAAATCATCTTAAGTGACGAAGGAAAGTTTTGATGACTTTAGTGGGTGATATTTCAGCGAGGAAGGCTGGATGTACCACTAGCCAAGCTCTGCTCTAGACCACATAGAATGATCTGGTAGAATGGCTTCTGTGCTGTTTTGACTGCCATCAAGTCAAAAAGAAAGAGATTCAGAAAAAAAGCTATTATGATGTTTTGTTGGAGAATAAATGCCTGAACAGCAGAATCCCAGCTAATAAAATTGAATTCCATTTTCTCTATTTTTGTAAAATATTTATAAATAGATATATGTGTAAAATGTGCATTGAATTTCACATATTTTTATCATCTATATTTAGTCATTCTATATGAGGTATTATACAACAGGAAGGGAAGAGGCCTTGAAATATCCTGCTTTACTAAAGAATGGGTAAAATCCCCTTGTGCTGAACTCCACACTGTTCCAGGGTCCCAGACGCTTTCTTGAGATGAATCATATTGTACTGTCAATTCCACTTTAACGACATCCCTTGTCTGCAGGGCACAGAGTGGAAAGTGAAACTGGACCAAGCGCATCCACGTGAATTTTAACAAGTAAAGCAGATTATCTAGTTTTAGAGAATTCAGAGCGGAACCTTATTTTCAAAATTATTCCTTCCTTCTAGATCCTAAATTTTTTCCTCCGTATACATATATGTATATATATTATCATTTGGGGAGTTGGGAGAATTTTTGGTAAAATATAGGGGAAGTATTGTAATCTTTAAAATGCAAGAACTTTACATTTATTGTTTATTTATTTATTTATTTATTTATCAAGGGAACAATAAAAGTAATAGGAGAATGGAGGGAAAGAAAGACTTGTTCCTGACAATCTGATAAAAAAATCAGAGTATGATCCATTTCTTGAAAGTTAAAGCAGCAAATTGTCCAATTATTCAGGAGATAAAAAATGTCAGTTAGATGCCAAAATTTCAAGAAAATAATGTATGTGACATTGCTTTGTTCTATAAAATTAATTGTTATGGAATTGTTACACACCAGGACATGAAAGACACTTCATATAAAGAACTTTGTTTTATAAGGATTTTAGGGGTTTTATATTTCAACCATCTTTTGATGTTCCACTATACAGTAAATTTACCAAGTGGTCATTTAGTTTAACCAAAAAAAAAAAAAAAAAACAAGTATTTGCAGGTGTGAAAAGAAAACCAGTTTCTAAGCTTGGTTTCTAAAAATAATCTAATCTAGTCATGACTCACAATTGCACTTGTAAATATATCTACTCTCTGACAGAGGCTCATTTTACCTGCACACCAATGGGATTTTTGATAGTTTAGAATTGGCCCGGTATATAAATCTTGAATGATGCCAGATCACACTCAGGAATGAGTTTACATTATAGCTCCTTAAAGAGTTTGAAATTAGGAAAAAAGGAAAATTCATAGTCACTAGTTTTACATCGTACTTTAACGTAAACCATTTTATCAAACGTTCCCCTCAGCAAGGAAACCTTTATTAAAAGAAGATAGCGCAGCCCAAGCCAGTAGATTTCCAAGGGGCTGGGTTGGAACTCAAATGCCTGTTTGCAGCTTGAGTACTGGGCATGCCACTTTTCAGTGCCCATCTCCTGGCAGAGACACTGCAGTGTTGAATGCTAATTAAAATAGTTTCCCCCCCCCCCACAATTTGTAGTTTTATGAAGACTAAAAACATGAGGTTAAAGTATATAAAATTTTTAAAATGGGTTGAGCAGTGTATCGGTGGTTCTCTCTGAACTATGCTTTCAGGGCTGATTTCTGATTGTTTATGTGGAAGATGATGGGGTTTCAAAGAACCCAGCCAAAAGTGGGATTTCTAGTGATTTAAATGTAGCAAATCTTACTAGCCCCCCTAGGACTCTTAAAACAGGGAGTTGAGTTGGTTAAACCACTGCTCTACTCATGCTTGGTTTGGTTGCTTTGTTTTGAGTATTTATTTGCTGTCATCCTTGTGCTTGCTGAATATGTGGCCACGAAAAGGAGGAACTCTCATCATATTGTCACACACAGTTTCTACCTGGAAAAGGGCCAAGGTGGGGAAAAAAATAATGTGGCCAGGAAGAGCACCTTGGAAATTTGAATTAATCTTATGGTTCTGGAGTATCCTAAAGAATTATATTGCCTCAAATGTGTGTGGGTTCTTTCATGAGGTTGTTTGTGCTCATTTTTGGTGGGAAAGGGCCAATTATGATACATATTTATTGCATCATATTAAGAATAGTATAGTAGTCTGAACATACATATAGGTATTTTTAAATGTTTGGTGTAATTTGTAATCCAGAAGGATTACATTTTCAATGAACAAATAGTTTCCAGATATGAGGAAAATATCTATCATTACGTATCTCTTTAGCATTATCTGTCTGTCTGTCTATCTATCTATTTTTGTATGTACTTACCCTTAACAATTTTGGATATTTCTTTATGATTACGCTTTGGGAAGCAACAGATTTACTCTTTGCATTGTATTGTAGACCCCTACTTTACATTTTTAGGAAATATCATATCCAGTTAAAGGATACACATAACATAGAAAACCAAAGGTAGCAGGCTTCTCATCGATACATAAACTATTCAAAGGGGATTCAGAGAAAATTTTTATCCTTGGTTCAGTCTCTAAGGGTTATTTTATAATATTTTAAAATTCATGGGAATAATCAACACCCAGAAGAATTGTATCTTTGGCAATGAAAAATACATCCAGAGATCTTAGAGCCTTTGCAAACTGCCACTCCACCTTATTATTTATGAACTCTTTGCTCTTTAAAATTGAGAACAAAGCAATTAACTACAATTTCCCACCTTCAGGAAGACTAAGAATGCAGTCTGCCATCTATTGTAAATTCCAGAGTGTATTCTTTCACTCAAATTTATAGTTCCATTGTGTGGAAATTTTCCTCTTATTCAAAAGAAAGTTTGAAAGACAATTTTTTATTTTGTTCACTGAGAATGGGGCATGCACGGCAATTTTGTTCTCAAGAAAATAAGTTTAATAGGCCCCTTAACTGTGATGCCAATATGGAAGAATACGATACATCCAGGCAGTGTCAAGTGGGACAATATGCTCTTAGGTACGTTTGTCATCGAACGTGGAGCTCAGAATTATGGGATGTGTGTGTTGATAACAGTTTGCATGCTAGATGCTAGTCCGTAGTGTGTGCAGTTACTGTGGGTCAGGACAGGGTGCTTTGTGTTTCAGGGACATCCCTTAATCTAATCTTCACGGTGCCCGTATTACAGATACCCTCCCATTGCACACACTTGGGATTAAGAAGGGAAAGCAATCAGCACGCAGTCACCCAGGTGGGAAGGCATGGATATGAACCTAGGTAGTCTGAGCAGACCTTGAGCACTTCCCACTGTGCTACATTCTACCCAGATATGAACAGGTATTAGGGACTGTTTGAAGCCAAGCAAGATCAATGACATCATATCAACATACTGCAATGCCACCTTGGTCCCACCAAAGGAGCTAAATGTATGGTCTCCTTTGCTGTCAACAATAGCAGTAACTCATCTGATTCCCATACTTTAGAGATAGCTAAAGAAGGAATTAGAATTTAACTAGCTTTCCATTTTTCCTTAGATCTCAGCACTGTTGTCTTTCTTCTTCTTTGTATTGCCTGAACTAGACTTTATTGCCTCCTCTTAAATGATAAGACCAGCTTCAGAGCACCTCCCTTCTCCTTCAATCTCCTACTCACTTGAGCTTTTCAAAGAGTACTTCTGCTCATCATCACTCTCCTGCTTCAACAACTTTCAATGGCTGCTTGTGACTATAAAATAAAATCTATGCAACCTGGATTTTCCATGTTCTGACCCCAACTGCCTTCTCAACACTCTGCTTCCTTTCCCCATCCAGGAGCAACCACCAATTCAATCATTTTCATATCACTACCCCTTAACCCCAACCCCATGGCTCCTCAGCAAATACTTATCAAGATACTGCCAGGTTTAGTGAACTGTGGCAGGCACTTGAGTGAATGCAAATGTAAACACAAATATGGTGGGTCCTTCCCTAAGTGACAGATGTTTAGTAAGCAGATAAGCTGAGAACATGCCTAACTAAAGTAAAATAACTCAAAAGACTGAGTGGAACTTTGGAGATTTTATCTAATTCAATTAGAAGGCATACGTCCAGCTCACTACTTCGATCATCTTATCAATCCAAGCAAACTAACATTCTCGGTATGAGGGTGACACTGGTCTTCACACTGGGTATATCTGGGGTCATGATGGTGACCTCAAGAAGAGGTCAGAAACATCTCCCCCTCTATTCTGCTTTCTTTTCTGTATTTATATTTTTCAACCGCCCCCCCCAACATATCACCTTGCTTTTCCACCATGAACAGTGTGTTTCTCTAGTTTAGAAGATTTTCTTCTTGTTCTCTGCCTCTTTAAAATAAATTATAACATTACTATATTAGTCTATAGGAGTTTAACATGTAGCCAATTCTGCTGTAAAATTACCATCCCTTTCTATGAGGTCCTGTATTTCTCACTGTCCTACCAATAGCCTGAATGAGCTTAGAAGCAAATTCTTCCTTCGCAAACCTCCAGACGAGCATGCTGTCCACCTGATGCCTGGATTGTAGACCTGTGAAACCCCGGGGGGCCAGTCTCTCCAGAACATCAACTAGTTCCATCTCCCTATCCCATATTATCGACAGCCCTTTCCAAAATGAAAAAGTTAGAGTGGGCATAGTTCATTTGATTTGATTGGGAGAAAGATCAAAGGAGAAGGTGGAATTATAATAGAGAAGATAGGATTTAACAAATGAGTGTGACTGCTGAATCATTCTGTTGTTATTTCTTTTAGTCTCCAGTGTCTTGGAGCAACTAGAAGAAAAAAACTAAAATTGTGGAATTGTAAACCATGCCAAACTCTGAAGTCTATTCTGTAACTAATTGTTGCAATGTATTTTGAAATGTATTGCTTTTTTGTTTATATGTTATTTTTCACAATTAAAAACTTGAAAAGTCTTAAAGAAAAGAAATAGCATGGACTGAAAAAAGTTTGAGGTTCACGTAACTGTGTAAATCACAGTTCTTCATATGTCCCTATATTGATAATGGAGTTAAGATAGAAGGAAACTGACAGAAGCCAATCATTTCTGCCAGACAGATTCCAGTTGATTCAGCTATTCTGTAACTGCCCCATTTATTCACCACTGGGGTAACTTGTCACCCTGCAGTGACCACATTTGTTTGTAATAAAATGCATGAATGGTCACCAACAGTAAATTGTCCCACCATTCCATTTCTCTTCTGTTTTCCTACGTCTGTAAACAATCAAATGGGTACCTATGAATTAGAGAATTGATTGTCACTTAGGGTACTGTCAGGTGTGGAAAAATTCACATGCACACACACACATACACACACACACACACACACACACATACACCTCTCCTCCTTAGAAGGTTATAAAAAATATCCAGGAGAAATGTGTTCTTAAGAAATACACTTGCTTGAATTACCATTGCAATAATTTGTTTTGAAGGAATTTTAATTTATTTTGAAATAGCAAAAAAATAAAAGAGATCTGGGTTATTTTGACTATCAAAGACAGATGTGGGTTTTAAAAGGTTCAAAGTTTGAGCAACAATATATATTTCAAAGTGTATTATATATTTCAACTATATTAATTATATATATTCCGAACATATATTCCAAAGTGTATTCATGTTCTCTAGATGTATAACACGTTAGCAGAAACTTAGTGGCTTAAAATATCACATATTTATTATCTCACATTTCCTGTGGCTCAGGAGGCCAGGAACAATATAGCTGGGTCCTTTGTTTGGGGTCTCACAGGTCTATGATCCAGGCATCAGGTGGACAGCATGCTCATCTGGAGGTTTGCTAGGGAAGAATTTGCTTCTGAGTTTATTCAGGCTATTGGTAAAATATAGTTCCCTGTGGCTACATGAGTGAGGGGCCAGCATTTTGCTGGCTGGAGACTGTCCTAAGGACCTAGAGCTATCCACACGTCCTAAAAGCTGTCCTCGGTTCCTTGCCAGGTGAGCTTCTCCAGCATGGCTGCTTATTTCATCAAAGTCATAAGTAGGACTAGCTGCAGTCTGCTGTGACAGTCTTATAAAACATAACATAATCATCAGAGGGACCTCCTATCACCTAGGCTATCTTACGTGGGTTAGAAGCAAGTCACAGATCTTGCTGGCACTGAAGGGGAGGGAATTGCACAAATGTATGAACCCCATGGGTAGGGATCGTTGGAGGTCAGGTTAGGGCCTGTCTGCCACACTATGTTATGTTGATAACTTATCAAAACCACATGTATATATATGTATATGTATATATAAGCATTTAAGTTTTTCAATCAGATATCCTCGAGATAAGGAAGATATATGGGAGGTAAACAGGAACATTAGAAAATACATATACACTAAGTTCCTGGTTATATTTACAGGTTTGTTGAGGAAATTTACATTTGAGAGCCAACAACTTTCATGAACCATTTTTCTCTGATTTCATTCTGAGAATATAATAAAAGTCATATGTGCTAAACAAAATTAGCCTGGTAGTTTTACGTATACTGGAACCAGCTACTGAAGAGGAGTAAGTCCATAATTTCAAACGTCTTATGCAGTATTCAACATCCAAATTGAAGGCCAGAGACTTCCTTGGGAAGTGCTTAAGAAGTGTATCAGATGATAGCACACTAATACTTTTAAAATCTTAAAAAAAAAATCCTGTAAGCATAATCTGGTTTCCATATAGGGGGGAAACATTTTCTGAGCTAAGGGAAAAATAGTCTCTGGTGAAACTTAGTGAACTCTCTATGTATGAAACAGTTTAATGTTTATTAAACATTTACTAAACCTTTATCGAGAATCCTTTGCATGGCAGGCAGTATGTGAGATATCAGGAATTGTATTAACTATCTATTGCTGCTTAACGAAATTACCCCAAAATTTAGCATCTTGAAACAATAAATATTAAATCACATGTTTTCTGAGGGTCAGGAATCCAAGATCAGCTTACCTGGGGTCTTCTGAGTCAGGATCACCTATGAAGTTGTTCAAGATGGCAGCCAGGACTGCATTCATCTGAAGGCTTGATGGGTTGTTGACTGGTTCCGCTTCCAAGACTACAGGCTATTGGCTGGAGGCCTCAGTCCCTCGCTATGTAAACCCCTCCAGGGAACACTCATGATGTGGCTGCTGGCTTTAGCCTAAGCAAGTGCACAACCAAGACAGAAGCTGCAGCATTTCATAATGTAATCTCAGCAAAGATACACATCTCTTCTTCTGGAGCCGTCGGTCACAGAGCCCAGTCTTGGTACAACACAGGAGGGTTCATAAGGGGAGGCTTCCTGGAGGCATGAAAGTCCAGGAACCCTCTGGCAGGCTGGCTGCCACAGTGAAATAAATAAATAGCCCCTATCAGAATATATATTGTTACCTTGTGAGGTGGGTTTTATTTCTGAAAAGAAGTCATCTCGTGCCAGGTAGGATGAATAAAGTACTCACCAGGCTCTTTCACCTGTTCCCCTCACTCAACATGCAAAACTATGCCCGTTCTTCAAGTGTCAGTTCAAATTTCACTTCCTCGGTAAACATACTCACCCTCCCTTCCAACTGAGTTATCACTCCCTGCTCTGAAGTCCACCTTCGGATGTTTTTAATTTCTCTTGTACTACCTATAACTTTATCTACTGCATTGTAGCTATTAATCTAATGTTTCTTCCTTCTTATCAATTTTCAATTTTTTGAGAGGAAGGACTGTGCTATTTTTATCATATGTTTTGCATAGTAGATGTTCTAGCAGTTAAAGAAAAACAGGAAGTTACTGTGTGAAGGAGAATATAGTAACAAGAACCTTTCAAAGGACTTAGACACAAAAGAGCCTGAGAGATAGGAGGACGTGAAGGCATAAATGGCAAAGAGAAAAATATATTTTGAAATTGAGAGTAGAGCAAACAACTCTAGAAAGATTTGATGACAGCTCTTATTTATCCACAATATTGATCTAACCCACATGCCTTACTCCCCAACCACTACAGTACAACAAATGCTTTATAGAATCGGGGACATTTCAAGGTTCAGCTCTTAATCTTAACATTCTTGGCACCTACATGGTTTCAGTGCACTCATTGCATAATATTTTAAGCTTTCCATGGACTTCCTTCTCCTTTTGAAAGCATAAAGATTCAAATCAGTGCGTTGTTTCATCTTCATTACACTGTCAATGGCTGAATCATATTCATCATGTTATTTTATCATACACCATATATCATATGATTACATATTATATACTTTATATCATAATATATTAATAAATTCAAGGTTTATTTCGCAATCCCTTGAAATTCAAAAGAATGATGTGAAAGATTATATTTGAATTGAGATGTGAATCTGTTGCTAACCTTAGTCAATGTCATTTCAAAGTCATTACCTTCTTTTCCTTCACCATGTCAGCCCCAGCACAATGCCTGTTCTTTTCCATTGGATGGTCTGAGATTATTTTCAGGATGAAAATAATTAGACAGGTATCAAATATTGGAAGTCAGTATTTGGTGCAGGTAATGCAATCAATAGGGAAATGAATAGAATTAACATATACATCCATTTTTCAGTATACATTCCAAATGTCTTTCTATGATTTTAATCCTGACAATACTTCCTACCTTTGATTATGCCCCTTCCTCAGCACACTGGCTTCCTTTCCAAGGATAAACGTTGGCTAAATCCAGATGATTCTCAAGTAATTTCATTTTCCTAAAATGATATCTCCAAATTTTCAAATGGCAGGCTGGTATATCATTGAGTTTTGGTTTAAATACCACCTCCTCAAGGGAGCTTTCTTGATTATACTTTCCTAACAGGAGCCTGGATCAATTATTCTATATCATAGCACTCATATAATTGTATTATAATATGCATTTTTAATTGTTATTTGTTCACTTGTTTATTGACTAACTCCCACCATAGATTTTGAGCTCCTGGGGCTATGATCATATTTGCTTTATTAGCCAATACATATTCAAGTGGAGGATGGTGCCTGAGAAATGGTAGGCCTCAGGACAAAATTTGAATAAGTGAATGAATAAACATTTATTTAATCAAAACCAATTTTAATTGATAACTCTTTATAAAAATCTCATTTTACATTCTTGCTTTGCCTGATTATTTTTCTTTTTACAACAAGGAAATATTCTACGTTTCATAGAACTTTCGGTTATTCTGCCAAATGATTAGCCTGTTTAAAGCTGCTCTTAGGGGATGAAGTCAGCTATTCTCAGGGTGGGATCCATCATATTTACTTTCAGTTGTCACACAAGGGGACACCATGTCATCACCAGGGTGAGTAAGATAGCTGGTCCCCACACTGAAATAAGGCAATTTCCTCAAATAGTGAAATGCGAAAAGCACTAATAACAAGTTCCTTTGAAAGTAATCACTTTCCGTGAAACTGCCAGCCAAGCCTTCATTTCAATAGACAACCATGCACTAGGAATGCTGGAGATGTTTCTTACTTTCATTAAGCCATGAAGGAAAGGCTGTAAAGAGCTGCCAGTTGCTTGCAAGTTACACAGCTATATAGCAACAGTGACTGGACTTGGCTAACTGGCCTCATTCTGTCCTCTGATGTTTACTGTTTACCTTTCCATTCTCCTAATCACATACGCAGGACAGAAACTCTTCTTGCTTTGTCATCTTTGCCTTATGTTTATGTGATCATTCTACCTGCTCACACACACAGCCATTATTGCGTATTTTTAGTGGAAACCAGGGAAATTGGTTACTTCATTTTCTTTTCCCCAGTACATTGTGAGCTCCCGAGAGAAAATGACTGGATATTGTCAAGTGCCCTAACTACCAAGTCTGATGAATCTTCTGATTATATATAAATGTTAGTTGAAAATCTAAGGTTGTTTTTATAAAAATTCTTCCAAAATGTAGGAAAGAACTTTGAAAAGTTGAGAACATTGATACTCTTTCAAAACAAATTCTGGGGAAAAAAATTTCATAGGCGTGACAAACTTTGTTTCAAGCTAAGAGTTTTACTTGTAGAGAAAAAAGAATCAGATGAGTTATGATAACAGATTCTATTTAGCACATTGATCTAGATTCGTTATCCGCCATCCTGACTTTATGACCAAGAATGACCAAAAAATGATGGTTTGAAAATTCCACAAATGTTGGTTCTGTCTGTCTTTCAAGTTTTATGGTTTACAGAAAAATCATCCAGAAAATAGGGTTCCCATGTACCCCACTGTTATTAATACCTTGCATTAGTGGCATACATTTGTTGCAGTTGATCAAAGAATATTATTATAATTGTGCTATTTACTATAATCCATTGTTTACATTATGAACATTATTGTTTATTCTTTGAATCATGCAGTCCTTTGGTGGTGTTTTTATTTGATTTTTATGAGAGACATAGGTACAACAACAAATTTCCCATTTTATTAATTCAAATACATATCTCGGTGCAGTTAATTATTCTCACAATGTTGTGCTACCACCACCACCATCCATTACCAAAACTTTTCCATCAAATAAAAACTCTGCACACTTTAAGCTTTACTCTCCTATCCCTAGACCCACCTGGCTCCTGGTAAACTATATTCTGTTTCTGACACTGTAATCTGATTATTCTAATTATTTCATAATAGTAAGATCATATAGTATTTGTCTTTTTGCGACTGGTTTATTTCACTCAATATGATGTCATCAAGGTCCACCCATGTTTTGCTTGTATCAGAGCTTTATTCCATTTTTAAGGCCGAATAATATTCCATTTTAGGTATGTACCACATGTTGTTTATCCATTCATTGGCTGGTGGATACCTGGGTTGCTTCCATATTTTGACAATTGTGGAAAATGCCACTATGAACATCAATATATAAATATCTGTTTGAGTCCCTGCTTTCAGTTATTTTGAGTTTGAGTATATATATATGAAAGTGAATAATTCTATACTTGTTTCTGAGGAACACCCAAACTGTTTTCCACAGTGGCTGTATCATTTTATATTCCCACCAATAATGAGTATGCCTATTTCTTCATGTCCTCGTCAAAACTTATAAATTTAAGTTTTCTTTTTTTTTTTTAATAGTAGCCATTTTACTGGATGTGAGATGAGGTTTGGATTTAATTTCCCTAATGGCAAATGATGCTGAACACTCTTTCCTGTGTGTTTGGCTATTTGTATATTGTCATGGTCAGGTTCATGTGTCAACTTGGCCAAGTGGTGGTTGGGCAAGTGCTGGTTTGTCTGTTGCAATGAGGACATTTCATAGAATTAAATCATGATCATGTCAGTTGCATCCACAGCTGATTCCATTTGTAATCAGCCAAAGGGGAGTATCTTCTGCAATGAGTGATGCTTGATCTAATCACTGAAAGCCTTATAAGGAGGATTCAGAAGAGGTAGGCTCTTCTGTTTCGGCTGGAGAGCCTCTCCTGTGGAGTTCGTTCAGACCCTCCATCGGAATCGTTGGCTTCAGACAGCCTACTCCATGGATTTTGGACTCTGCATTCCTATGGTCATGTGAGACACTTTGATAAATTTTATATTTGTGAGTGTTCCCTGTTGATTCTGTTTCTCTAGAGAACCCTAACTAATATATATATCTTTTTCAGAGAAATATGTATTTAAGTCTCTTGTCCATTGTTAATTGGGTTGTCAGAAGATAGCCATTGGATATGTGGTTTCCAAGTATTTTCTCTCATTTTGTAGGTGGTCTTTTTACTTTCATGATACAGTTCTTTGATGCGCAAAAGCTTTAAATTTTGGTTAGGTTCCATGTATATTTTTTTCTTTTTGATGCTCACACTTTGGATGTAAAGTCTAAAAAACTACTATATAACATATACTCTTGAAGATTCTTCTAGGAGATTTACAGTTTTCCTTCTTACATTTAGTTATTTCATCCATTTTGAGTTGATTTCTGTGTGGTGTGAGGTACTTTGGATGAGGCTTTGGAAAGAAATGATGATTATGTCATTGCAAATAAGAATAAAAGTGATCCTTGTTTTCAGGAGGTGCGATGGTGGCTCAGTGCAGAATTCTCGCCTGCCATGCCAGAGACCTGGGTTTGACCAGATCCTGCCCATGCCAAAAAAAAAAAAAAAAAAAAAATGGGGATCCTTGTTTTACAGTGGCAGAGAATTTGGCAAAATTGAGTCCTGATGTAAAATGGAAGGCAAAATTTGAAAGTGATGAGTGTGGATACTTACCTGATGAAATTTTCAGATTAAATGTAGTGTGGTTGGACTTTTCCTTGCAGCTTATAATAAAATGTGAGAGGAAATGGATAAGCTGAGAATGGAACTCTAAGGTAAAATGAAACCAGAAATTGATAGTTTGAAAAGTTCTAAGCTTTTGAAAAATGAGTTCCCAGAGAATAGTGTCCCATGTGAGGATTTAACAAGACCTGGAACAAGTCAGGATTAGAAATGGAGTTATCCAGAAAGAACTTTCAGAAAGTCCTATGGTCTTACAGTTGGAACCCTTGAGTGCTGCACGTGAGACCAATGAGTGTTTTGTGAGATCTGTATGAACAGAACCACTGTCAGCCTGGACTTAAAGGGGTAGTAAAGGTACAGATTAAAGGAAAGATGACTTCAGAGGCAGAAGATTGAAAGCCAAAGTCTGGAGCTAAGGAAGTACAGAGCCAGGAAAGTGGACCCACCCATGCACTTGGAGAGCTTGTCCTAGAGGACATTTGACTCCTGTTTTTCCTTCCAATTTCTCCCTATGGAAATGGGAACTTTCACTTTATCACTGTCCCTCCTTTGTTTATTAGAAACAGGTAACTTGTTCTTGGTTTCACAGGTCCAAAGAAGAGAATTTTGTCTTAGAACAGACCATGGCTATAACTGATTTTGATGAGACTTTGTACTTATTTATTGTTTCTGAAATGATATACATTTTTATGATACTGTGATGGAATAAATGTATTTTGAATAAGGAAAGAGCATGTTTTTAGAGAGGGCTAGTTTGAAGCTGTTACTCCAAAAAAGGCCATTTCTTTAAATCCATTCCTGTGGGTGCAGACATATTGTGGGTGGGACCTTTTCGTTAGGTTATTTTAATTGAGATATGACTCACTCCGTTCAGCACGGGACTTGATCATTTTGCCCTTTATAAGAGGATATAAAGATAGAAAACCTACACAGCTTGGGAAAAAAGTCCTAGAAAAGCAATGAAAGGACCCTCAAGACACAGAGAAGAAACCACTGAATCCAGAAGCTGAAAGGAGCAAAACCCAGGTGTAAAGGACTAGCAAATGCCATCCATGTGCTTTCCCATGTGACAGAGGTATCCTGGATGCCAGGAACCTGTCTTCAGTATCCTGATATCATCCTATTGATGCCTTAATTGGGACATTTTCATGGTCTTAGAACTGTAAATTATAAGTTAATAAATCCCCATTGTAAAAGCCAATTCATTTTTGGTATCTTGCATTCTGACAGCTTTAGCAGACTGAAACAGTTGGTATTAATTCTTCTTGGAATGCCTGGTAAAATTCCCATGTATACCATCTTGTCCTGGGCTTTTCTGTGTTGGGAGGATTTTGATGACTGATTCAATTTCTTTACTAGTTATTTGTTTGTTGAGATCTACTATTTCTTCTTGAGTCATATGTATTTAGTTTGTATGTTTCTAGAAATTTGTCCATTTATCTAGGTTATCTAATTTGTTGGCATACAGTTTCATAATGTCCTCTTATAGTCTTTTTCTGTTTTTTTTAATTGCAGTTTTTATAGTCTTTTTATTTTAGTCTATTTATTATGAGTCAGTAACATCCCTCTTTGCTCTGTGGTGGGGAACACATTTCATTCTTTTACCATATGAACATCCCATTGTCACAGTACCATTTGTTGAATGTTTTTTCTTTTATTCTGTTTTGTTTTGGAGTGCATGGACCAGAAATCAAACCTGGGTCTCCCACATGGCAGGTGATAATTCTACCACTGAACTATCCATGCAACCCTCCCATTTTCATTTCTGACTTTATTTGTGTTCTGTCTCTTTTTTTTCTGTCAGTATAGCTAAAGGCTTGTCAATTTTATTGATCTTTTTAAAAAGTCAATTTTTGGTTTTATTAATTCTCTGGTTTTTTTTGTTGTTGTTGTTGCTATTATCTATTTACCTCCACCCTAATCTTTGCTATTTCTTTCTTTTTGCTCACTTTAGACTTAGTTTATTCTTATTTTTCTGAATCAGCTTAGGTCTCTAACTTGAAATCTTTCTTCTTTTTAATGTAAGCATTTAGAGCTATAAATTTCTCTTTCAGCACTTGCTTTACTCACATAATCAGTTTTGATACTTTGTGTTTTCATTTTTATTTGCCTCAAGATATTTCCTAATTTCCCTTGTTATTTCTTCTTTGACTCATTGTTCAAGAAACATTGTTTAGTTATGACATAGTTTTGAATTATCCATTTCTCCCTCTGTTTTTCATTCCTAGCTTCATTCTACATTCATCATAAAGATACATAGCATGATTTCAATTTTTTCAAAAATTTATTGAGTCTTGTTGCATGACCTACCATATTGTCTATCCTGGAAAATGATTCATATGCACTCAAGATGAATGTGTATTCTGCTGCTTTTGGATGAAGTATGGCTGATAGGTCTTGCTTGTTTAGAGTATCTTTCAAGTCTTCTATTTCCTTATTGATCTTCTGTCTGGATGTTCTATCCATTATTGAGAGTAGTATATTAAAATGCCTTACTATTAATGTAGAACCATCTATTTCACACTTCAAATTGGTAAATATTTGCTTCATGAATTTTGGGGCTCTGCTGTTAGGCGCATATATATTTATAATTGTTGTGTTAAATTGTCTCTTTTATCAGTATATAATGACTATTTCATCTGAAATTCATATAGCTACTCTGGCTCTCTTTGGTTACTTCTTGCATGGTATCTTTTCTCCATCCTTTCACTTTCAGCCTACTTATAGCTTTGAATTTAAGTTGTCTTTTTTTTTTTTTTGCATGGGCAGTCACTGGGAATCGAACGCAGGTCTCTGGCATGGCAGGTGAGAATGCTGCCACTGAGCCACCATCCCACCATCGCACCACCCTAAATTGTGTCATTTTTTTTAACCCATTCTACAAATCACTGCCTCTTGACTGGTATATTTAATCCATTTATATTTACCATAACTACTGATAATGCAGGACTTCTGCCATTTTTCCATGTTTTACATAGAACTTTCTGAGTGGGCAAAGAACTTGAAGATATTTGTGTCCCATGTGAATGCTCATCAGAGGATGACTTCAGTTGAAGAAGATATTAATAATCAAGTGGATAATATGACCCATCCTGTGGATACAAGTCATCCTCTTTCCTCAGCCTCTCCTCCCATTGCCTAATGGGCTTATGAACAAAGTGGGCATGGTGGTAGGGATAGAGGTTATGCATGGGCTCAGCAACATGGACTTCCACTCACCAAGGCTGACCTGGCCAAGGCCACTGCTGAATGCCCAAATTGCCCACAGCAAAGATGCACACTTAGTCCCTGATATGGCACCATTCCCTGAGGTGATTAGCCTGCCACATGCTGGCAGGTTGATTGCATTGTTCTAACTAGAATAGATACATACTCCAGATATGGTTTCACATTCCCTGCACATAATGGTTCTGTTCGTGGACTTGCAGAATGCCATATCCACCATCATGGTATTCCACACAGCATTGCTTCTGATCAAGGAACACACTTCACAGCAAATGAAGTGCAGGAATGGACACATACTCATGGAATTCTCTGGTCTTACAATGTTCCCCAATATCCAGAAGCAGCTGGGTTGATAGAATTGTGGACTGGCCTTTGAAGACCCAATTGTGGTGACAACTAGGTGGCAATATCTTGCAGTGCTAGGGCAGTGTTCTCTAGGAGGCTATGTATGCTCTAAATCAGTATCCACTCTATGGTAATGATTCTCCCATAGTCAGGATTCATGGGTCCAGGAATCAAGGGGTGGAAATGGGAGTAGCACCACTTACTATCATCCCTAGGGATCCATTAGGAAAATGTTTGTGTCCTGTCCCTGAAACCTCAAGCTCTTCTGGTCTACAGGTCTTAGTTCCAAAAGGAGGAGTGCTCTTACCAGGAGACACAACAATGGTTCGATGGAGCTGGAAATTAAGACTGCCACCTGGCCACTTTGGGCTTCTCATACCACTGAATCCATAGGCTAGGATAGAGATTAGTGTTTTGTCTGGGGTGATTGATCCTGACTATCAAGGGGAAATAGGACTGTAACTACACAATGGAGGTAAGAAGTGTCTTCCTGGAATACAGGAGATCCCCTAGGGTGTCTCTTAGTACCACCATGCCCTGTGATGAAAGTCAATGACATGATTTAATCAGCCAGCCATGAAATATCCTTGCAACGATGGTGAGGCCAGTGCTTGCCTGACCAGACAACTGGGCGTAATCATTTGGCCAAGTTGACACCAGAATCTAACCATCACAATCTACCCCTTGTCTACTCGGCAGCTATACACATCACCTAGAAACACGCTCAATTTCCAAATAAGACACATCTGTGGCAGATTACATCTGCAGTCAACAAAGGCATGTCTTTCACAATGGGATAATCCAATCACGTTGAGGCTTTTAAGGAAGAGGAGAGACTCTTTCACTGTTTCTTCAGCCAGTGATCCTCTCCCGTGGAGTGCATTTAGACCCTTCATCAGAGCTGCCAGCTTCACAGCCTGCTCTATGGATTTGGACTCTTCTATTCCATGGTTGCATGAGACATCTTTATAAATCTCAGATTTACAGATCTCTCTTGGTTCTATTTCTCTAGAGAACCCTGACTAACACACACCCCTTCCCCACTCTGTGGAGTATTAAGTTGACATCCAAGACAGTCAAAGCCTCAAATTAATTCGCCGTCCCAATATTTTCTGGTTGTACCAAAAAATAACAGCAAATTGCTTCCCCTCTTAAAAAAAAAGCATTTACACTTAAAAAAAATGAAATGAGTTGGAATTCTATTCTCCTTCTTTAAAATGTTTCTTCTGGAGCTACTTAACAATGTACATTTACAAATAGTTGATAAAATATCCCTCTATACTGTATAAGATGGGAAAAAGAGATGTGTGTTTTAGTATGCTAGTGCTGCTGGAATGCAATATACCAGAAATGGAACAGCTTTCAGAAAGGGGATTTATTAAGTTACACGGAATTTGTCCATTTATCTAGCTCTTTCCACCATCCCATATTACTATTAAATACACATATCTATGTAGAAAATTCTAGGAAATCTATTTAAAAAAAGCTCAAAAACTCTGAGTTTAAAAAAGTTCATACAAGAACAATATCCAAAAAATTTCTAGGTACTAGACACCAACAATTAGAAATTGAAATAAAAAATAAAGGTACCACTTATAAAAATATAAAACATGTACTTAGGGATAAAACTGATATAATTTATCATTAGGTAGATACAAATTAAAGCCACTAAATTTTACGACATCACATCTATTAGAATACCTAATTTGGAAAGACTGATCATACTAAGCATTGGAGAGAATATGAAGCAGCTACAGCTCTCATACATTGCTGGTGACAATGAAAATGTTGCAGCTGCTTTGGAGAACACTTTGGTGGCATCTTAAAGAGTTAAATGTATACCTTGCAAATAACCCAGGCATTCTACTACTAGGTATTTACCCAAAAGAATTGAAAACATATTTCCATATAAGTACTTCTACATTGAATGTTGATAGTAACTTGATTTGTATTAGTCAAAATCTGAGGGGAAAAAAAAATCAAATACCCATTGACTGGTCAGTAGATAAATAAGTCTTGGTATAGCCATACAGTGGAATGCCCTGACCAATAAAAGGTATGAACTATTGATACAGCAATATGGATGTAGCTCAAAAGTGTTTAAGCTGGGTGAAAAAAGAAACAACAGAGAAAAGGAATACATACTCTATGATTCTATTTATATAGAATTCAAACCAGTTTATCATTACAGAAATCAGATCAGAGTTTACCTGGGGGTATGGGGAATTGAGGTAGGAAGGTATAATAGGGAAAGATTACAAAGGGGCATAAAAACACTAATGGGAGTGATAGGCATGTTCATAATCTTGATTGTGGTGATGGGTTCACAGGTATAAAATATTTCAAAACATAGAATTGTACACTCTAAGCATCGACAGTTTAATATATGTCAACTATACCTCATTAAGCTATTAAAAAAGCAAGCATCTAAGAAAAGCAGTTATAAAATTAGAAGGAAATTTACAGATGTGAATGCATATATTAGGAAAAAA
The DNA here is from genome assembly GCA_004026745.1 of Myrmecophaga tridactyla. Taxonomy (NCBI): domain Eukaryota; kingdom Metazoa; phylum Chordata; class Mammalia; order Pilosa; family Myrmecophagidae; genus Myrmecophaga; species Myrmecophaga tridactyla. The sequence goes on along the minus strand of PVIY010008886.1, from coordinate 47,422 downwards.
ACATATGTTCTCCCAAATATTTAATAAACTATATTTTTAAATGCAGTTAAAGAAGATAGGTCATGCCCATGGCACCTCACAGTCCTTTCTTGTTTTGAAATGGGTTGGGTAGTTTTTCATCTGAACAAGAACAAAAGTCAGACTCCTTAATGGGTGTGCTGGTTTGAAAGGATGTATGTCCTCTAGAAAAGCCATGTTTTAATCCTAATCCCATTTTGTAAAGGCAGCCGTTTCTTCTAATCCCTATTCAATACTGTATGTTTGAAACTGTAATCAGATCATCTCCCTGGAGATGTGATTTAATCAAGAGTGGTTGTCGAGATGGATTAGGTGATGACATGTCTCAGCCCATGTGCCCTTCCAGCCAAGAGAGAAACCCTGACTGTGTTCACTATGTGCCTTCTCAGGCGAGAGAGAAACCTGGAACTTCATCGGCCTTCTTGAAGCAAGGTATCTTTCCCTGGATGCTTTTGATTGGACATTTCTATAGACTGGTTTTAATTGGGACATTTTGGCCTTAGAACTGTAAACTAGCAAATCATTAAATTCCCCTTTTTTAAAAGCCATCCACTTCTGGTATACTGCATTCTGGCAGCTAGCAAACTACAACAATGGGCGTAATATGAGTCTGGTGTAGTTAGTGGCTTATCTGGTTTCTAAATATTTCAGTAACAAATAAGAGAGAAAATCAATTCTAGGTGCTTGTCACAGAGTTCAACCCCTAAGTGACCCTTGCCAACGCCAAGAAGCTGATAGAACATTGGAGAACACACATGCATTCATCTGAATAATATCCTCAAAGCTCTAATGGTCTACATTTCAGGAACCAAATATTTGGTCCACCCACCTCTGATATGTAGCCCAGAAGGGTTTTTTTTTTTTTTAATCAGTATTTTGTTTTAATGAGCACCCAAAAAGAATTATTAGGCATGTGTGTCTTTAAAATGTAGCATTGTGTGTCTTCTCAGGGCCGTGGGCCTGCTGGTTGACTTTGATCTCACATTCTCTAAACTGAAATTCCATGGAAAATAACAACAGATATTCTGGGTAGAAAATGGTCCATAATTCAGTAAGATTGGAAAATGCTGAATTAAACAAATTTAATCCGTTTTACAATAGCACTTCTCAGAGCCTTTAAACAGCTGTAAAGTTACCAAGAGTGATATACGTGAGCACGTTTCAGAACTTATTTGAACACTGAACACTTTTACAAAATATACCTATTAGCAAAATTTACAAGACTTCTGTCATTTTGGAAATGTTTTATGGATCATTAGTGATAGTACTCAAAGAGTATTTAATTAGAGCTTTTGAGCTACTTAAGTTTTCACTAAAAATTAAAAATGCTAGGCCATTGTAACAGCCAAAAGACAGCTGTCAACAGAGAAAGAGAACGAGGAGATATTTTATATGTCATTTCTCAGGTTTAAACCACTTCCAATATCTAATCAATGTAAAGGCCCATTATGTCCATAGCTATCACAAAATAAATTTCTGTGGAGGCTTCTCATGTAAGGTGGCAGTTAGGGCTGAATAACATGACAATAACAGAATAAAAAGTAAGTAGACTTGTAAGAGCTAACATGATGGGATAAAGATTTTAACTGATAATTAGATAAAGGAAAACAAAGGACCAAGGACCACCAATTATGGCTAAAATGAAGTGAAGAGATGGCTAAGATAAATGAGTGGAACACCTGATGCTTGATAAACCAGATTAAATTTGGGGATTAAAAGTGCCCAGAAACAAAAACTAATCTCTGAGATGTTCAAGAAGTCACTGCATATATAAAACAAGAAGAATCCCATCATAGCAGAAAAAAAAATTGTTGAAGATGTACCATGTCATCCCGCTCAAAATAAGAAAAGAAAGAAAGCTAAAAAACATCACTAGAAAAATTGTACAGAATGCAAAGGCTGTTTGGCAGAATATAGAATGAAAAGGGAAAAGAGAATATGTGAAGTGACCAGAGACATAGAAAATCATTGCAGGTAGTTCAAATTCCCACTTACAGGAGTTCCAGAAAGGAGGGAGGGTGGAAAAAGGAAATGAAAAAGAGAAGGCTATAAAAATTTATACAAGGAAATAGAATATTTGAAAGTGGAGGAAGAAAAAAAAAAGTGAAAGTAGAGGAGGACTTGTGGAGGGGAAGTTAGGAGTGCTAATTTCCTCATTTTACACAGTGGGCTTCCCAAAATATGCAATAAAACATATTATTTAGAATAACTCAAATAACTAGAAGCATAAATAATAGCATGTACCATCTGGGGACCTGGAAGATGGGAAAGGTTAATTTATAAGACACACACTTTTTGCTGTGTTATTATATGAAAATATTGGTTAAACAAGAAGACTCAATTTGAGAATAGCTATTTTGCATTTCTAAATTGTTTTCCTGTTTATTGGGCCCCATTTGCCTATCTCTCCTAAACAAATGCCATATGTGAAGATTGACAAAAGAAGATTGATGAAGGAAGAAGCCATTTGAACGTGCTTTTGGAGTTTTTGTTAAAACTGTCATATAAAAAAAAATTGTCTACTATGGAGTTGAATAACCCTCATATAAAGGTTGTTTTAACAAATTAACTAATTTAACACTAGAAAAAGTTGTTCCTTATTGATAAGATAGTATGCTTCTTTTTATAGACTAAGATACATGATTCGTTTTATTTCCATTTCTGTCTCCACTGGCAGAAAACTTTCTGCTACACATAGAAGTAAATTATAGAGAAAATAGCTAGCTATTTATTAGAAAAAAATATCTCTTCTCTTAAAACATGCCTTTTGTGATAGACATAATTTAATGCTCAACATTCTGTCCCCTGGATCCAAAAAGGAATGTTCTTCTCCCACACAAAATACATTCATTTCATCATAACGTCCGGAAAGCTTTAAACCATTTCAGTAACAATGCTAGGTACAAAGTCTTATCAAAATTAGTTAGGATGTGATCTGTCCTGGGGAAGTTTCCTTTCTCTCTCCACTTCTGTGGAACCTGGAAAACAAGTTGTCTGCTCCCAATATACAGGCATTGAATGAGCATTCCCATTCTGGAAGGGAGAAATTGGAAGGAAAACAATCATCATAGGTCCTGTGGTGATTAGGTCCTGGTTTTAACTTGGCCAGGTGATTATGTCCAGTTGTCTGGTCAGGCAAGCACAGGCTTGACTGTTGCTGCAAGGATACTTCATGGCTGGTTGATAAACTGGAAGGCTAGTGTATTAAATTATCAGTCAGTTGATTGCATCTGTGACTGATCACATTTATGATCAACTAAGGTACATCTTCCACAATAAGATAAGTCAATCAGTTGAAGGCTTTTAAGGAAGAAGAGATACTTTCCCACTGCTTCTTCAGCCAATGAGCCTCTCCTGTGGAGTTTATCCAGACCCTTCACCAGAGCTGCCAGCTTCACAGTCTGCCCTATGGATTTTGAAGTGTTCCATTCACACAATTGCATGAGACACCTTTATAAATTTCATATTTTCACATCTCTCCTGTTGGTTTTGTTTCTCTAGAGAACCTTGACTAAATAGATCTCAAATAATTTTGAAACCCAGCAGCTTTCAATGTCTGAGAGTCATCTGTGGCTTGATTCTTTGTCCTCTGGGCTTGACAGAGTGGCAATCCCACCCCTTCTAAGCATCTGCTCTCCCCAAACATTGGGCTGTAGGCTTCACCCTCTCCAATATCAGAATGATGACCAGGCTCTCTGCAAATGCTAGGGCACAGGCCTCACCATCTCCAAGCATTAATTAGGATGGTGGAAATTTCTCTCTGAACAATAGGGTACAGGGCCCACCACTCCACATGTAAGGGCAAATGACCTGACCCCTCCACGTACCAGGGAGGACCTGCCCTTTTGAAACACACAGCTGGGGTCATTTTATTGGCCCAAGGAGTTCTCTTTGGTTCAAACCTGGGCTTCCATAGTTCTGCCCTTGAAGTCATTCTTCCTTCAGTTCATCTCTTGTGTCTTTTTCAGGCACTGTATCTGTCCATACAAATTTCACAAAAATCTTGTCAGCTTTGCCTGCAGTTCAAGCGGGTCCAAACCATCAGAAAATAGAACTTTCCCCAAATCTTTCCTGGATAACTAACTGCATTTCCAATCCTGACTTCCACTGAAAAGGTTGACTGGATTTATATTCAGCCACACCTTTAGCAAAGAGTTGTTTAGTTAAGTTCTCACATGGAGTTCTGTCCTTTGGGAAGTCATTTCCTGAAAGCTCAGGGAGGTCCCTGATGGAGCTGTTTCTGACCAGAGTCTTAAAGTACACTACCTAGATGAACTCATAATTTTCCAAACCATCAATTTCTGGTTTCTTTGGGCTTAAAATTTCAGTCCTCAGCTTATCCCCTTCCTCTCACATTTTCCTATAAGCTGCAAGAAGAAACCAGGCCACACCTTCCACATTGAGCTTGGAAATCTCCTTAGCCAAATATCCAAGCTCTTTGCTTTCAAGTTCTGTCATCCACCTGAAATGAGAATTCGGTTTCTCCAAGTTCTCTGCCACTTTTTAATAAGGATCACTGTTTCTCCGATTTCTAATGATATATTCATCATTTCTTCTTAAGGCCTCATCAGAAGTTCCTTTAATGTCCATAATTCTACTAACAGTCTGTTCATGATGAACTATGCCTTCTCTCTGATGATATAAACTTTCTCCATGGCTCTCACTCATTTTGTGGGTGACATGATTCAGTTCCCAACAGGGGAAATGTTTGGAGTTAAAGATAATTTATCATGAATCTGTTGTGTGGCACACCGAAAGAGAGACCACGTAATTCAAAATTGCAAGCCAATTTGGAGTCTTTATTAGCCGGTCGGCAACTGCCTCAGGAACTTCCAAGAAGGAAGATTCAAAGAGCAGCCCCCAGAGGTTTTCAAGGTGTGCTTATAAAGGCTAAAATCATGGTGTGGTTTTGCAGTTGCTAGCAAGCAAGTGTATCATAGAAGCAGAAAAATGCTGTTAGCTGTTGCCAAAACACATCCCATTCTCTCAGTTCCCTAACATTGGTTATTGTTTAACTCTTGGAGACATTCCGCCCCAATGTTGTGGGGACTTTCCCTGCTTGGGCCTAATTGATTGCTCCTGCTTGGGCCTGATTGATTGCTTCTGGCCCTTCACAGAATCCTGACTATACCCCTTATTGGTGGAGGGGATTTAGAACAAGTTTTCTTATTTTATCACATCTCTCTTTCACCATGTGTTGAACAAGCAGGATGCATCATATACCTTCCATGATTGATCCTGGAGATAAAAGGAGAGTTAAGTACAGATTGTGATACAAATTTCTTAATGAATATTAGTGCTTAGAAGTTGTTAGAAGTACACTTAGAAGAAGAATGTAAGTGTTGGGGATGGATAGAATCATGATCCCACAAATGGCGTGTACCAGTCCCAACCCCTGGTCCTGTGGATATAAACTCATTCATGAATAGGATCTTTGATGATGTTATTAGTTAAGGGATGCTCAAGCTGAATGAGAGTGGGCCTTAATCCAACATAGTTGAAGATCTTTATGCAAAGGAAATTGGACATTGAGGGAAAACCGCAGGGAACACTCAGAACCTGGAAGTCAATGGAACCCAGAAGAGAAAGGAGAAGATGCTTCCATGTGGGTTTCTGTGTGACAAAAAAGCAAAGGACCAAGGATTGCTGGCAGCCAGCCCCAGAATGCCACTGTCTTCGGGGAGAAAGCCTTGATGATGCCATGAGTTTGGATTTGGATTTTGAGAAACCTAACTTTAATAAGAAGATTAATATTCATAAGGCGATTTTTAAATGCAAACTACTGTTAATTTCTGGCATTATTTCACTTAACCTTGAGGGCATTGGTACATTTTTTCATCATTGAACACCGAATATGTTCCTACAGTTCTAGGGTCAAAAGACACAGAGGTGAACAAAACAAATGAAGTCCCTGATGGAGTAAAAAAGGTAGCTGCAGGTTTTTTAAAAACAACAAAGCAATGCAAAGGGGGAAAGACAGTGATGGGGGTTGAGAAAGGGGGAGCAAGATGATAAAGAGGCTTAAGGCTATGATGTAAAACAAATCCCTCTATCCCCAATATCCCCACAGATCAGAAATTAACAATACTTTCCTAATATTATATCATGACCAGTCCATATTCAAACTTTCCAGTTGACCCAATGTATCTTTTAAAGCTGGCTGTGAATTACCTTTATATATGAGATAAATTAAACTATTAATTTTAAAGTGTGGATATGGGATTTGAGAATGAAAATTATTTTATTTTTATTTCTAGTACAGTTTAGTCAATTATACATTCTCCATTTGTTTTGGAAAGTGAGCAAAAGTTAACTTTAGAAAAATAAGTTCTCACTTGTTAGAAACAAGATTCTAGTCACTCAATTACTGACTCAACTTGAGTGTTCATCATAATCACCAGAAGAGCTTGTAAAAACGGTTTGCTAGGCCCAAATTCCAGGGTTTCAGATTCAGTGGGTATGTGTGGGAAATAGGAATTTGCATTTCTAATTCCATTTCTAATAGTTTCCAGGTAATTCTCATGCTGTTGGACAAGGGACCACACTTTAGAGAACCACTGCACTGGATCATAATTTTATAGCTTTTATGCATATTTTGAAGCTATATTAGTTGACACAATCTCCTAAGCTGGCCATAAAGAGTCATTAAAATAAATTCCCTATTTGGGTGAATAAAAAGACCCCAGATATCATCATATGAAAAGCAGGCACTCATCCATAGGAGAATACGCTCTGGAGGGGAGTGGCAAGGGGAAAGCCAAGCCACACTCACCAAATGCATTTTGTTTACGATGCTTCTGCAGGCACACACAGATACAATCTTTTGAGTTAATTGATCTGAAGGGAACAATCAGATCTCTTGGGTTTATCATGGCATCTTGATAGAGTGATAAGCTCCACAGTTATTCAGTTGTGAAAGTGAAATTTGGAAAGATCATAATGAGCTTTACTCACCCTCAGGGGCAGGGCACCTAATGTGCTTGTCCTAAAGAGCACCTCTGGGGAGATTTAGCTGACTTGGGCTGTTTTTTCCCTCCAAGTAGATGCAAATCAGCCCATGTCCAACAAACAACAGCCGCAAAACCCAGGCTGAGAGGCGTGGGGCACACAGAGGGCAGGGCCAGGGGAAATGGAGCCCTTTGTTGCCGTCTTTCTCAGTTAGAAAGGCCTGGTGCCTCCAGTGCCTCTAGGTATGTCTGTGGACTCCTTTTCTCTCTTCTCCTAACTGGACAATGGTAAATTACATCCATAACTGACCAGCTTCAGGATACGTGCCTGCCACCGCTGCCACACTCTGCAGTAGCCCTGACCGAGCCAGCACACGTGTCTCAGGCCGTGGCCCAGAATGCTTCCACCGTGCAGAGGGCAATGAGGAAACTGGTTCTGGGTCTTACCATTAAAGTAGCGCCCCCAATGTGTGTGTGTGCGCATACACCCCAGTCAGTGGATTAGGAAGGTTAAGAATTAGCAACAAAAGGCAAAGATATGGGTGGTGCAAGGGTGGCTTGGTGGCAGAGTTCTCACCTGTCATGCTGGAGACCCGGGTTTGGTTTGATTCCCAGTGCCTGCCCATGCAAAAAAAAAAGGCAAAGGTAGCATTTTATAAATGTCTTTGATTTGACCATTATTAATGTATTTCTTCAAAATTATTTGCTCATTTACCTATTTCTGTTCACATCAGAGTGTTTTGCTTTTAATTTTTTGTGTTTTTTTTTTTGAAGTGAAATATTCACTATTCAGCTTCAAACACAAAGCACATAAACACTGTCCCATAAATACTTCATAATACTTTATTGTGGTGAATGAACAAATGGCCTGGTATGGAATATCGAATGGGTGGTTAACTGGGACTGCAGACGTCAAAAGGAAATAAATAAGACCAGGTGGAGGCTGGAGCATGGACTTTGGAGGTTTAGCATGAGAAGGGCTGGAGGTGGAGCCTGAGAAGCGGGGCGGCTTGGGAAAGGGCGGAGACGGAAAGGAGCAGTAAAGAGTCAAGGGAAATGTCCGTCCGAGGGAAAAGATTCAACTGAAACGCAGGTAGCAGCTCAATGAAGTGGTGCAGTGGGTTATGGGGTGATGACTCTGTAGCAAAATCTCACTCCTCTTTGCATGAAAAGTAAATACTCTTTCTATACATGTCATAGCAAGTAAGGGGAAAGGGCAAGTAAAACAAGATCTCATTCATTTTTAGGGTTCAGTGAGCAAAGAAGATTCCACGAGGCTCGCCAGATAACGTTAAACCCAGGAAGGTATAACCAGAGGAATTTGAGGATATCTTGAGAAAATCTGATCTCTAGTACAGTGGTTCAAAAATGATTAGTGGAGGTATTTAGTTATTTAGTAAGGAGGATATAAGCCCAGGTTATATTGTAATTTATATAGGGAAAGCAGGTCTTAGGAAAATTGATCATGGGATATCTTGCACCCTTCTTTATTGATGAAGATTTTTAATCCTTGACTCGCTGCTCAGTTAAGTTCTGAATTCTAAATTAGTCCCTGTTGAAGTTAGCTCTTGCTGCCTAACCCTAAATGTCGGCGGCTTAGATAAGAGCCATGTGGCAGCTCTCATGAGTCTAGGTGTCAACGGTCAGATGTGCTAATGTGGGCCAGGCTTGCCTGGTCTTGGTGGACTTGTTCATGTGTGCCTGTGGTAGGTGGCACGATGGTTGGAAGCTACCATATGTAGAATGGACTGGGCTGGGGTGCGGTACGTGAGCTCTGCTCCGTTTTCTTTCACGTCCCTTCAGCAGGGAATGTTCTCCTGGTGATCACGGGGAAGCGTGAGAGAAGGAATGCAGGCATTTTTTTAAGCCTCTGCTTGTGTCTAATTTCTTGCTATCCCCTTGGTGAAAGCAAGTTCAAGACCAAACCCAGAATTAGTGTGGGAGGGCACTCATGGAGACTAATGTAAGCAATTGGATGCAGGCAGGACTGCTAATGTAATCCTTTTTTTTTTTTCAGTTACACCGCACACATTTTTCACAACAGTTGGATCTTAAGAGCCGTGATTGTTTTTAAGCCTGCGTAACATCCTGACTCGTTGCTATGCTATATTAATTTAAATGTTTTCTAATTATGGCAACTTTTTAATATACAGGATTATTCCTTTAGGAGAGCTGATTTAAATGAAGGTTACTGGGCCAATCATTCTTAAGTTTCTCAATGTCTATATTACTAGAGAACTTTCCAAAATAAACATTCTAATTCCCATTATCAATTAGAAATGCACTGTGCCCTCTTAACCACTAGAATTATTATTTTTTTAATTAATGTTTGATAGTATGTATAATAATTGCGCCTACCTCATTGGGACATTGTCAGGATTCAATAAATTCAGATGAACTTATAGGACAGTGTTCGGTATGCAGTCTAAATAAATGTTAGTCAAATCATTACTATTACTATGACTATGGTAATTTGTATGCATTTGATTATTCATGATTTAGTTTAAGTGTTTAATTTTTATATCTTTTTGGTAATCACTTCTTCATTTTCCTTTCTTGTTTCCTTTTTGTGTCTTATTTTCCTTCATCTATGCTTTCTTCCTTCTTTAGCTTTCCGTACCAGTTATAATTTCCACTTTCTATTTTATATTAAAAAATTCAGACTTTGAAGTTCTTTCAAAGTCCCTTAGAGAATTGCCCTCTATAAAACATTCTTAATAATTAGTTTCCACATCTTCAGGTTTCCACAATAATAACCAGTAAACCAGGCTAAGAGTAAAGCCAAGATATGACACCAAGATAAACCCATAAATGCTTTCGGTACTTTAAAAATGTGTTCCTTTTCTTACGCTTTCCCTAAATAAATGAGATTTTGCTACTTCTCTTGATCTCTAAAAATAAAGTTTCCCCAAGCTGTCTGACGAGTTCATTACCTAGAAAACACTCTCAGGATGCTTTCTGCCCTGTGCCTGGGCTGGCTGTGGCCAGGGGCCTGGGTGGTTTCTCCTCTACTAATAGTAAGCTATGATTGTTTGTTTCGTGAGGAGTGGCACAAAATTCTAAAATTATTCTGTGTGTGGAAGATCAATGTCTCCTCCCCCGACTTTGTATCATTGGTAACAATTAACGTGATTTTAAAATAAATCCATGCTGCCTCTCTGTACAATTCACACTCAAACTTTCATAATTGCTCCCTGAGAGTAATGCCTTAGATGCTAATTTTAGATAGCTGCAATAGCAAGTCATATATTTTTAAACTATGGAGTCCTTTTTAATGCATGTCTATCTGTTTTAATTTTGAAGCTCTGCTGAAATAATCAATAGAGGGAGTTGAAAGCATGGGCTGTAGCTGTGAAGTGACATGAATCCTTCCCAGCTGTAAATTATTTGTTGAATCTTTATAGTTTTTTGATAAAAATATTCTGTGAAATTGGTCTCTGTGCCCTTCCTATAGATAACCACACTTATAGTTCTACTTCAGTTTTCTACGAAAAGAACGGGCAGAGGTAATTTGAAAAATCGAATAAAAGGGAAAGAGTAGCTGTATTGCCAAGGAATGCTGAGGTTTCCCTTGAGGTCTGCAGTCATGAAGTGAGAGGCATGGTCCAGGTCTTTTCCTCAGTGGTAATGAGCTCCTCAGTTACAGACATAGAGTAAGTAGATTTGATTTAACTAAGGAGGAATATTCCCAGTGACTTTAACAGAGGCAGGAAAGGGCAAGGGAGTTGAGAAAGTATACAAGTGCATACATATAAAATCAGACTGTGTTGTCTAAACCACCTAAGGAAAGGAGTGAGAACACAAGAAGTGTGGAAGTAACATGACTGTGAAATGCCTGGATGGGAGATGTGTGAGTGGTGGACCTACTGATGGAGTGGAGGTCCAGAGTGAGTTAGCTAGAAGGTTAGAGAGTCAGGGAAAATTTAGAGAGCGCACAGTCTCTGGGATTAACAAAATCTAAAGCCTAATTTTGGGATAGGGTGGCTGAGTTGATCTTTGGAAGACAGAGTATTGAATGGATTATATACACAGATTGAAAGACACCGTGGTCAGTGGTTGAAAGGAAGTCATTAAGCCAAGTGCTAAACTGCTCAATAAATTAGGGGAGTCAGAAAATGGTAAATGAGTATGGTGTGCTTTAAAGCAGGAGGCTCGCATTTCAAAGATACTGGCAGACTTGAGATTTAAATATTTCAACCGGAGGAAAGATAGGATTTAACAAGCTCAAGAGGAAACCCCTTTTCAAGGTGTTTGGGGATCCTTGGAAATGTGAAACTCTGAGAAAGTAAATCTTTGAGTAAATGAACTGGAAAATATCCTTTCTGAGCCAAAAAAAAATGGCAACTTTTTCCCAACAAAAATGAGAAAATAAAATTGAAAACCAAAATGTTAAAAATGACCCAAAGAATTTGTTTGCTGAGTAGAGCATGGTAAGAAACATGGAAGAAAGAAGAATTCTGGTTCTCCCAGCTGTATGCAATAAGCTCTAAGACTTCCTTTCAGGATCACAGCTAGACCTATATACTGAATTTGCTACCTGTGTGTATGGTCTCGTTGCTACCCACATGCTCCCTTTGTGACCTACGCCTTCCCTTTGCTACCCACAGGCTTGCTTTGCCACCATTGCAGAGAAGGCTCTGACAGAGGCACCAACAAATCTCATAAACAGGCAGCAAATCTCCACCCATGTGAAGGACACATGCCTGTATGCCATGTGGGCTCACTCTACAGCAAGCTAATATAAAACAGTCTTCAGCAAATACTGCACATGTAGCTTTTATCAATTTCACTTCTAGACAGATTGTGCAATTATAAAGCTGTCCGAAGACAAAAGAGATACATGATGACTTGGAAAATGCTCGAATGTTGAAATCATCTGATTGCCTAGAGGATTCTGTGATCCCCAGCACCACCAGTTGAATTTCCAACAGCACCTCTCTCTTATCCTGTACCTCCCTCACAGAGAGAAGCAGGATCTTAATGGTATTAAGAAGGTATGTCCCATGCTTGGGTCAGGAAATATGCTCTAGCAGGAAGTGTAAAGTAGGGAAAGAATACATCTTGTGGACCTGGACATATAGGCTGGAAATAGTGATGATATTATTTTAGGGAATGATATTATTATGACTTGATAGGACCTGAAGGAGACTATTGACTGGGAAAGAAAAATATCATCTGAGTAGATGGTTCAGGTCTGTATTTGATTTTTTTTTTCCAGCAGTAGGGTGGTGCATGGGCAAGGAATCAAATCTGAGTTTGCCACGTGGCAGGGGAGCATTGTCCCACTGAACCACCAACGCACTCTATATTTGATTTTTAGAAAAAAGTTTAAATATATAGATGATTTTATTGCTGAATGATTCCCACATTCAGCAATAAAGTCTTCATGAACATGTCTACCACTTTTAGAACTGGTTCCTTGAAATTGTATCAGAGTTTATGTGCTTTAAAGTGGATCCAGTAGCATGCACTGATTTTCATTCTCCTCTGCTATGGTTTACCTTAAATCCCAGTCCTCCCATTAAGGTGAAGGACCTCCTCCAGTAGCAAAGCTTGGAAGTCTGGAAACCTGCATTCCCTAAAATTAAACTGAAACTGTTGCATGATCTCAAAGCCTGCAGAGCTCTAACCAGACCTGAAGCTTCTGACTCCCAGAAGCAGTTGAGTATGACAAAAAATGCAGAGAAGTGGTGGCACAGGAATCATCATCCTGAAACTAAGAACAATGGTAATCCGCAAAAGAGAATTTTGACCAATGTCGGTCCCTAGCAAAAACTATGCATGAGCTGAGAGCAAAGAAAAGCCCGAACCTCTGCCCTTGAGAAATATAGCCAGTTCCTTCCAGGAGTACAAATAATCATAATAGAGTATCCAGATACCTCATATCAATGTCAGTGAACTCCTCAAACCTCATGCTATTGATGGAGTGACTAAGACTTTCAGTGGTATCAATATCAACTCTGTACCTTAATACTAAGTTGTACTTAATTGTAGAGCTTCTCCTGGCCCCTGGTTAGGGGTACATGATATAGGATTATGGCTTTGGAAGTCAATATATTAGGAAAACTTTCAAAGACATGTTGAGGAACCATTAATTTAGTTGCCTAGAGCTGAATCTCCCCATTAAACCTTAAAAATCAGAGAGATCTCTCTCCAACCACAAAATCACATATATATGCAGGATGCTGCTATACCAATAGGAACTTGAGATCCCATATTCCAAAATGCACATATTGTAAGACATTTAGAGCAACCAACTGTTTTGTGGAATAAAATAAACAGAAAAGGTGGCGCTTTTCTTTTTTCTTTTCTTTTTTTTTTTTGCATGGGCAGGCACAGGGAATCAAACCTGGGTCTCCAGCATGGCAGCGAGAACTCTGCCTGCTGAGCCACCGTGGCCTGCCTAGGGCATTTGTTTTTGTATAAAGTTTTACTCACATACCACACAATCCATCCAAAGTGTGCAAACAAAGGTTCTTGGTATTACCTCAGAGTTGTACATTCATCACCACAGTAAATTTGAGAAATTCTCATTGCTCCCCCCAGAAAAAAAATACTTCTTATGCCCCCCGTTATTGACACTTAGCATTGGTGTAATTCTTTTATTACAACTAATGCAAGAATGTTAAAATGTTACTGTTAACTATTGTCCATAGTTAGCATTAGTTTATTTTTCCCCATACACCATCCTATTATTAACATCTTATAATAGTGATGTATATTTGTTCTAGCTCATGTAAGAACATTCTTATAGGGTGGGCCACGGTGGCTCAGCAGGCAAGAATGCTTGCCTGCCATGCCAGAGAGGACCCGGGTTCGATTCCCGGTGCCTGCCTATGTAAAAAAAAAAAGAACATTCTTATATTTCTACCATTAAGTACAGCCATTGTCCACAGCAGTTTCCACTATGTTATACAGTCCCATATTTTATCCTCTAAACATACTCAACCCTAAACTTCCCCTTTCAACCATAATCATGCCCATAATTCAGCACTGTTATTACCCTTACAGTAATGTGCTACCATTCACCTCTATTTCTAAACTTTTAAAATCAACTTCATTAAAAATTCTGTACAAATTAAGCATCAGCTCCCCACTCTCTACCCTTTTCTATCTCCTGGCAACCTGCACTCTAGGTTTTAACTCCAAGCGTTTGCTCATTATAATTACTTCATTTTAGTGTGATAGTACAGTATTTATCCCTTTGTGTCTGATCTATTTCACTCAACATAATGTCCTCAGGGTTCATCCATGTTGTCACATTCTTGACGACTTCATTCTCCTTACAGCTGAATAATATTCTCATACGTATTTATCATGTTTTGTTTATCCTTTCATTGGTTGATGGACACATGGGTTGTTTCCATCTTTTGGCGATTGTGAATAATGCTGCTATAAACATTGGTGTGCACATGTCTGTTTGTGTCCCTGCTTGGTGTGCGCATGTCTGTTTGTGTCCCTGCTTTCAGTTCTTCTGAGTATATACCTAGTAGGAGGATTATCAGATCCTATGCAATTCTATACTTAGTTCCTGAGGAACTGCCAAACTGTCTTCCATAGTAGCTGCACCATTCTACATTCCCAAACCAGCAATGAATGTATGTTCCTAATCTCCACATCATTTCCAGCACCTGTACTTTTTTGTTCTTTTAATAGTGGCTAGTCTAGTAGGTATGAAATGATATCTCATTGTGGCTTTTATTTATCTTTCCCTAATAGCTAATGATTTTGAGCATTTTTTCATGTGCTTTTTAGCCATTTGTTTGTCCTTTTTTGGAAAGAACATCTATTTGGGTCATTTGCCCATTTAAAGAATTTGGTAGATCATTTTTTATCATTGAGTTACATGATTTCTTCATATATTCTGGATATTAAACCTTTATTGGATATGTGGTTTCCAAATATTTTCTCCATTGGGTACGTTGTCTTTTCACTTTTGTGACAAAGTTCTTAGGAGCAAATAAGTGTTCAATTCTGAGGAGGGAACATGTATCTAATTCTTTTTTCATTGCTTGGTTTTTTGGCTAAGGTCTAAGAAACCACCTCCTAGCACAAGATCTTGAAGATGTCTCCCTATAATGTCTTCTAGGCATTCTGTGGTCCTGTTTCTTGTATTTAGGTCTTTGATTCATTTTGAGCTAAGTTTTGTATACTGTGTGAGATAGGGGTTGTTTTTCCTTCTTTTGGAAATGGCTATCCAGTCCTCCCTGCACCATTTGTTGAAGAGGCTGTTTCATCCCAGTTGAGTGGCTTTGGCAGCCTTGTCAAAAATTAATAGAGCATAGATGTGAGGGTCTATTTCTGAACTTTCAAGTTAATTTCATTGATCGATATCCCTATCTTTATGCCAGTACTATTTTGTTTTGGCCACCGTAACTTTATAATTTACTTAAAAGTCAGGAAGTGAGTCCTCCCACTTTTTTTTTTCTCAAGATGTTTTTGATTAGTCAGGGCCCCCTTTCCTTCCAAATAAACTTGATGACTAGCGTTTCCATTTCTGCAAATTAAGTTGTTGAAATTTCAATTGGAATTATGTTGACTCTGTAAATCAATTTGGGTAGAATTGATTTAATTATATCTAGTTTCCAATACATGAACATGGAATGTCCTTCTAATTTTATAGGTTTTCTTTGATTTATTCTAGCAATGTTTAGTAGTTTTCTGCATATAAATCCTTTATATCCTTGGTTAAATTTACTCCTAGACATTTGATTCATTTAATTGCTGTTGTAAAAAAAAATTCTTGATTTTCTCCTCAGATTGTTCCTTACTTGTATATAGAAACACTGCTGATTTTTGCGTGTTCATCTTGTATCCTGCCACTCTGATGGACAATCTTATTAGTTCTAGTAGCCTTGTTGTGGATTTTTTCGGGGATTTCTAGTTATAGGATCATGCCATCTACACATAGTGAAAGTTTTACTTCTTTCTTTCCAATTTGGTTGCTTTTTTTCCTGCCTAATTGCTCTAGCTATAACTTCTAACAAAATTTTGAATAACAGTGCTGACAGTGTATAGCCTTGACTTGTTCCAGAGTGTAGAGGGAAACTTGCATTCTTTTACCATTGAGTACAACATTACTTGTGGGATTTTTGTAGATGCCCTTTATCATGCTGGGAGAGTTTCCCTCTATTGCTTTATTTCTAAGTATTTTCATCAAGAAAGGATTCTGGATTTTGTCAAATGCCCTTTTTGCATTAATTGAGCTGCTCATGTGGCTTTTCTCCTTTGATTTGTTAATGTGGAATGTTACATTAATCAATTTTCTTGTGTTTAATCACCCTTTACATACCTGGGATAAAGCCCTCTTGCTCTTGGTGTCTAGTTCTTATAATGTGCTGTTGGGTTCAGTTTGCTGGCATTTGGTTGAGGATTTTTACATCAATGTTCATTAGAGAATTTTGCCTGTAATTTTCTGTTCTTATAGCTTCTTTATCTGGTTTTGTATTGTATTATGAAAGTAACATTTAATAATATCCTTTGATACAATTAATGCTTCCTGGGTGGCCATTTGCTACAAGGCAATATGCTCAATATCACAGAAGGAAAATGTAAGTAACAAACGCTAAACAGTCTCCTATTTACTCCATTTAATCTGAGACCAGTATTACTTTTTACTATACCTTATCACCTGTGTAAGAGAGAGAGTAATTTTTATTAATACTAATGCCTGTCATGTAGTGAGAATATACTATAAACTCTCGTGCACGATTGGTGAAAGTGTAAATTGGTACAAACACTTTAGGAAACTGTTGGATAATATCTACCAAAGCTGGACATATCCACACCTCTACAGGAGATTCTGCCCTTAGGGGCATTTGTATCTCTATTTTTATTTCTCTCTCTCTCTGTATCTCTCTGTCTATCACAACAGAAATGGGTCCATGCAGTCAAAAAAGACAAGTCCAAGAATGTTGATACATGCACTACAAATAACATCTTTAAAAAAGTTGCAAGTGAAATATCCATCAACAGCAGAATGAGTAAATTCTCATTCAGATATTCATACAGTGGATATCTGTCCATCAGTGAGAATCAACAAACTATAACTACTTGCAATTACAAGCATTAAATCTCACAGTTATAATGCTGAGTCAAAGAAGAAAGACGCCATCTCCCCTAAAACTAAGGCAAAATCCAATTTTCGGCATTAGAGGTTAAGATGGTTCTCCATTCTCTCTACTGAAAGGGGGACACAGGGTGCTTCTGGTATCCTGGTAGTGATTTTTTTCATGATCTAAGAGGTGATCATTGCTGTTTTCTTTGTAAAGATTTATGGAGCTATAAACTTATGATTTTTGCACTCTTCTGAATACATGGTATACTTCAGTAACAATTTCCACCATAAAAGAGGAAATGCAATCCACCACATTAACAAAATAATGGAAAAAATAATAAAATAATCTCCATGATGCAAAAAATCAATTTATAAAACTCACCCTTATTAATGAAAACTCTCTTCTCAGTAAACTAGGAATAAAAAGGAGCTTCATTAATCTGGTGGAGAATATCTCAAAAATCCTTCTGTAAGCCTTGTATTTCATCATGAAATATTGAAACCTTTTCCTTGAGATCAGGAATAAGACAAGGATGCCTGCTATTATGAATTCTCTCTGATATTATATTGCAAGTCTTAGCTAGCGCAATAAGGCAAACTTAGGAAATAAAGAAATAACACTGCCATTTTTCATAAAGTACTTGATGGTACACATATAAAATCCAAAAAGAAACAGAGATAAACTATTACAAATAATATGTGAGTTTATCAAAGTCATTGGATAGTAGGTAAATATATCATAATTTATTTTAAGACAATAGAAAATAAAAGTTAGAAATACATAACATCAAAATACATAACATAAATACTTAGGCATTATTTTTCCACGATGCCACACAAGAACTTTACATGGAATGTGACAAACTATTATTTTAAGAAATGAAGGAGCATTTTAAGAAACTTACTCCTCAGAGACCATCAGGACCTTCCAAGCAGTAATCTTAGAGGTTAGACCCTCATTTTAATAGCGCTTAAGAATGCACCATTGTTGATAGTGCTGATCAGCTTTACTAGTGCTGACCAGGCATTCTGGACTCTTCCAGAACTTCATTCAAAGGTAGAAGTCATTCTTTGCCCTTTAAGTTCTTTTTCAGAGTTAATCAAAGATGGTGATTTTTTCTTTTAATTACCCAGTGACTTTGAGCTTAACACCAAACTTAGCCTTTTAGAAAGAAAAACAGATAATGCCTTGATTGGGAATATTCAAAACAATGACTTTGAGATTATAAAAGTAATTTAACAGTTCCGTGTAAGTTACTTTGAACATCATCATGGTAATAGTTCAACTGAATGGGACTCATCTCAGCCATCTGTCCTTTGAGGACTATTCAGGCATCCTTTATTGTTGCCCTACATCACTGATGTTCTCTTGACACTGAGTCATCTTTCCGTCATGGATTTATTCAACATGTAGTTGCTGCGTGTTTACTGTGTGAAAGGCACTGTGTTCAGGCCAAGAATACAACCATGAGTCTGGTTTGGGCTAGAATATCCTTCCTCTTTGCCCCCATCCCCGCCTTTTAATCTCTTCTTTTTCCCTCTCGGGTATTTTTCAATGTCCATAAAAGGGTATTGTTGTCACATGGAGACGTCACTTGGTCATTGATATCAATTGTCAGTTCCTAGTTTGATTCCATACAAATATAGTATTCAGATATAGTTCCACTAAAGATCTTGAAGGATTATCAAAGATATGAAGAGACTCATTCCAACAAAAAAATAAAATAAAATTTAGACAGAGCACAGACCATTTTATTTTAGTGGATGTTTTAGGGGCAAACCACATATCAGAATGATATGCATTATGATTTGGTTACTGTAGATTATACGATATCACCCAAATAGAAAAATGGAAGTTTTTAGATTGTAATTTTTCTTATACTGAACTTTACTATTTATCACAGAGTAATATGATCTGACCTGCAATTGTATTTTAAAATACTGCATTTCAAGACTCTAGAAAGCAGTGAATTGGGGGTCAAGTATAACTAAGCTACAGGTTGCTATAATAAATGTTAAATCCAGTTTTAGAAATTTGCCTTATATGTAATTCCATACCTATGTATACAAGATGATGAATTTATGAATGGTACAAAATATCACTCTCACTTAAATTTTCCCTTTCAGTATCAACATATCAAATACTACAAAGTTAAAAAATGGAAGAAGTTAGTATTTCTTGAAATCTAACTTCCCTACTTTGAAAAAATTTGTCTCCAATTTCTGTTGTTTTCTTAGTCCAACTGAGTTCAGCTTATGTTCTATTGCCTATCACTCTGGGGTTTGTAGGGTCGCTATGACCAGAAAGGTTATTGATATTTTTCTTCAGAATATTTGTCTATGCTTTAGCTGCTTTTTATTACTATTTATGATAGTTAAACATAACTAAATTAACATAATTAAATTCTCTATAGATTTAAAATCAAAATATATAATTTGATTTCATTCTTCATTTCTGGAATTTGGGATGTAATAAATTCCGGAAAATCTTAACATAGTATAAAACGACGAATTAGGCTAAATTTTTTTTTGAATTGGGAAACCTAGAATTTCCACATATTTTTGACTCTCTGAAGAGGATGATGATGGTACTTCAGTGTCCCTAAATAAGCTTTTGAATGTTGATTTAAAACCATCCTGGGTTTTGTATAGTTGAGGAACTTGCTGATGTTTATTTCTCTACAACTTTTTTTTTTCATTTACTTATGACACTTTAATAATAGTTTATCTATTCCCATTTGTTCTGATAACTATCTCTGGAAAAAAATCATTTAACACTCATTTAAAATTTTTCCTTTCACAGAAAACTGGTAGTGAACATAAAAATGAAAGATAACATCACATGGGTAGAATGAGGTGAGCAAGGACACTGTATTTAATTTTTAACTAATGTACCCCTCACAGTGGTGTATAAGTGTGACCCTGTTCTAGTTTGCTAGCTGCACTCAAGACATGCTGATGGATTTCAGGATTTCTCTCTCAACTGGAAAGGCACATGGTGAACATGGCAGTACCTTCTAGCTTCCTCTCCAGGCCTCTTGCTTCATGAAGCTACCCCAGTGGCATTCTCCTTCATCTCCAAAAGTTGCTAACTGGTGGATTCTGTAGCTGTCTCTGCTGTTCTCATGATTCTCAAGCTTTCTCCAAAATGCTTCCTCATTCAAAGGATTCCAGTAAAGTAATGAAGACCCACCTGGAATGGGGGGAATCACATCTCCCTCTATTCAAAGGTTAATACCCACAATTGGGTGAGTCACATAACCATGAGGACAAGCCAATCAAGTTTCCAAACTATAGTGCTGAATAGGACCTAGAAGAAATGGTTGCTACCACAAGATTGATTAGGATTAAAACATGGCTTTTCTAGGGCACATAATCCTTTCAAAATGGCATGGTCCACCCTCTGGACCCTAAAAATGACATGTTTTTTTCCATATACAAAATACATTAATTCCATTACAATATCAGAAATCCTTAAATTATTTCAATAACAATACAAATGTAATACAAGATTTAAACCATTACAAGGTCTCATCAAATTGAAATGCAGGCATGGTCTGTCCTAAGTCAACATTATCCTCTGGTTCTGGGTGTGTAAAAATTCATTTGCTGCCAACATACAAAGGAGACACAGTCATAAGATAAATATAGCTATTTCAATAGGGAGAGATTGGAAGGAACACAGTGATCACTGGACCCAAGCAGTCTCTACAACTTTTTAATAAAAATAATTTCTCATCTGATTCTTTGGTTGTCAACAATGCCTAAACCAATCGTATAGATTTGAAGGCATGCTTAAATTTAAAAAAAATTGAAACCCATTGTTCTAAAATTATAAACCACTTTGAAAACGAAAGGGACAGAACTAACAAAAGGAAACATAACCACAAAACCAAGCCCATGGGTATACAATTGTTTGTACAACTGGTGCCTAATTGGTTCAAAGGAGGAATGCATTATGCTATACACTAAAAAACTAGATATGAACAGAGAAGTTAGAAAAGTGCCTTTGGGTATTTGCAACTGAACTGAAACCTCATGGGTAAAAAAGAGGTGAAATGAGGCAGAAAAGGTGTTCATGGCAGAAGGAATAGCTTATGAAAAGCCCTGTGGCCAAAAGCACATGATGTGAATGATACACTGAAATAATTCCAGTGTGAAGCAGAGAGAACAAAGATGAAGTGGGAAGCAAGGCAAGGATGCAAAGACTGAGCCTCTTGGAAGCTGTAGCAATGTTGTATTACTCCTGAAAGCAGTAGGGTGTTGTAGGAGAGTTTCAACCCTGAATTGATGTGATCATTGGCATAAAAAATCCTGATTCCAACCAAAAATTGTCTAAGAGGAAAGAAAAGCAGACACGTTGGGAAATTTAAACACTCTTAAGGAGTTACTGTTAATATTTTTGTTGTGACAATGAAATAGCAGGCATTTTAAAAAGATTCTTAATCTTTCAAAGATATTTAGAAATATTTGGAGGTTAAATGATATGGTGACTGGAATAGTTTCAAAATAATCCAGAAGGTAGTATGGGGGTACAGATGAAACAAGACTGGCCATGTGTTGGTAATTGTTGAAGCTGGACTAAGGCATTGGTGGAGCTGAAGATAAATAAAAGGAATTAAGGGATATATAGAAGTGAAGACAAACAGAAACTGATGATGGAGGAATAGAGGTTGCAGGGAAATCGAATTGTCGAGGATGGCATTTACCTTTTGAGGCTGCTTACCTGGATAGATAGAGGTCCCATTCACTGACATAGTGAACACATAAAAGGATCGTTGTTTTGCTTTGTTTTGTTTTCATTTGTTTTTGTTTTCTGCAGTTGGGGTTGGTTGAAGGGTGGGGTCTGGGAGCACAGTTTTCATTCTGGATGAGTTAAATCTTAAGGTGTGTTAGAGATGTCCAAGAGAAGATGGCAAGTAAACAACTGGATATATGTATCTGGAGCTCACAGAAAAGTCTGGGCTGGAGGTATAAATCTGTGACCAACATACGTATAGATGATGCTGGAACCACGCTGGTGGGTGAGGAGATTGAGAGATAGATTCAGAGAAAGGTACATAGTGAAATTAGTCAGGCTATGGGGGATGAGCATAGCAGAAATGGGTGAATTTGCAAATAATAGAGAAATACCATTTAATCCAATAATTCCATTCTTTCCCAGAGAATATTTTTCAGAGTTTCTGAAAAACACTATACTTGACTGACTTGGCTTTCCTATGTATTCTTTCTCATGGCATCAATGGAATTATTGATATATGAGAATCATAGAAGAGCAAACTAAGAAATAGCTGCTATAATCAAAAGTTTTATATAAAGATGCAATATTGCTTTCCTAAATCTTGCCCTAGTATGAAGTCTGCCCACTAGTTTTTGGGATTGGCCAAAGTAGAATAAAGTGGAAAAAAATAAAGTTAGCAATAAAAATGGCAAAATTAATCTCATTGTACATTTGTACAGTATTATATGCTTGCCAAAGAACTTTATAATCATTTTTCCATTCAAAACTCATAATCATAGTTTTTGGTATGTAAATCAAGCGTGATTCCTATTGTACAGATTAAGAAACTGAGACATAGAATTCTGCGAGATTGGATTAGTATAGTCAAATTCCCAATTAGGCAACCAGGCAGAATTAGAACAGAGAGCCTCATGGTGCCTTGTTTGTTTGGTTATTTGTTTTTTTCTGTGATGATCATTTAAAAGTCTAGCACTGTAGAAAGGGATTGTTTTTCACTATTTCTTCATGGGTTTCGAACTTGATTCCAATGTCTCTTCAAATATATAGTATAGATTTTCTCTGTGAATCTGAATGTTGTGAGAAATCAGAATCATTTATAACATTTAGAGTAATTCACTGCTTTCCATTTGCAGTTGCAGTAGAAATTAGCTAATGTTATGGTTACTTCTATTTGAGCTATCCTTCTCAATTTCTCTCCATTTGACTACTTCTCATTTAATTAGCCCTAGACCTCATTTTCCCCTAATATTTCTATTCAGATGTCTTTCCTTTTGTCAAAACAATTGAGTTGCACACTCATTGAGGGCAGAGATCATGCTTCTATGCATTTAGTTGATTACTTGTCGTGTTTGTAAGCATTTAGTAGATTACCTGTTAGATAGAACAGTGGTGATACCAATCACTCCAAACCAAACACCTAAAGTGATTTATATTGCTCCAGTTATCTCTAACTTTCTGTACCTTACACAGTAAATCAAACAGACTGTTTTATAAGTAAAAAGAAAAAGAAGTTACAATACTTTATTTGAAGTTTCTAAATATCCTGAATGCTGTGCAAATTGCTGGCAGAATGTATTACTTCATACCTTAAATGCTTTCTTTTCAGTTTAATTTTGTCCTTTATCTTGTCAATCATATGGCCATTATACAATATAGGGTGGAATTGGCTGTGGCAATCTCACCTATTCATCTTGCCTCTCTATTCTCATCAACCTCTTTCTTTTTCATTTAAAATCAAATCAAGATTACTTTTTCCTGATTAAATTTTCCATTTTTAACAAAAATCTAGGACATATCTCTATAGACAAATAATAATTAAAGTAGATTACTGGCCTCAACTTCAATATTTAAATTAAACTCATATGTATAGCAGTTAAATACAATACCCTTCCTTTTCTGCCCACGTTATTGTGTTTGGAGTAATGAGAAACAGTATTTTTCTCTTAATTGGCACCTGGAAAGGAAAGATCAGAGTGACCATTCCATAATCAGAAACGTTGGTTCTGCATTGCTATTTTCAGTGGCTGATGATGCCCAGTAAGTTGGGCTTTTAAAATAATTTATCTAGTGTTTTAGCACATGTTCTCTATCTCATGGTCCAAGTACATAAGTATCTTCATTCCTCTAATTTATTATTTAAGACAAGTGTTTTGCTTTACGAGGTTTTCTCTTCTACTACTTACTTATGTCTTTATTTATAATCTATAATGTGGATTTCTACTTAACATAGATGTCAACATGTTATGAATTGAAATGTAAAACCTAAGGGTCAGATTCTTAATTTCAGCTTGTGCCATACTCATAACGCAAACTCAGAACATATTGCCCAGAGATCCTCTGTGATTTTGCCCAGTTTCCTTAGAATATTCAGAGTGTGTCAAAACTTAAGTGCTGTTGTTTTAAGGTGAGATGCAATTCCAGGAAAGTGAGATTGAGGGAAAAGAGAAGAGAAGCTAGGAATGTTGGAAAGTGAAGACAGAGTAGCGCATTACTCGGCTGCCATTGCTTCACAAAGAGGACAACTGGTCACTTAGTGATCGTGGACGTCTCTAGAACGTCTCCAGCAACTCCCTACCTCAGACAAGTGCACCAGTGCACATTTATCTGCCAGATCCCTCTCATCTCCAGTTTCTCATTGGTCAAAGCTTCTCACAGATCCCTCTCATCTCCAGTTTCCCATTGGTCAAAGCTTCTCGCAGATCCCTCTCATCTCCAGTTTTTCATTGGTCAAAGCTTCTCCATTAGGGTTTAACTCCCTCTCTTTTCCAGCTTGTGTCACTTGAGCCTCTCCAGCATCTGCTTGGATCCAGAAGTGTCGGGCTGGGGGGGGGGGGAGTCCCATTCCCAGTGCGTCTTTTTTTGGGTCAGATCTGGCCATTGGAGCATTTGTATCTCCCATCCAGTGGTTACAATGGAGTCCTTTCCAGAAGCTGGCACCCTGCAAGAGAACAAGATAGCCTCTGCTGCAATTAGGTTATGTGGCTGTGGCTATGGTCCAGGGGTGGGAGCAGAGGCTGAGACCCTTCATGACCAAGTAGTCAAAAGCCAAGGATAGAGTGAGGCCAAGAGAAATGTGACTATTCCAGGCCTTCCACGAGGAGACGTTGACAGTTGACAAGTGAACATTAACACAACAAAGCATCCTGAAAAAAATAACTTCTCCAAGAAGTAAAAATAGAAAAGTGTAGCAACCAGAATTTATGTAACTTGAATATATAGCCACCTGTCCTCCGAACAAAGGTGGGCAAAATAAAATCATAATATTTAATAATGAAATAGATTTCCAAATAACCCCCAAACCATTTGTCTTCACTTAATGTGAGTGTAGAGAATTAATGGTCAAAATTAAATTGATGCATCCTCTGAGATTAAAGATTTGTATTAGGTCGGCCAGGGATAAGACAAAACATAAAACATGAAACTGTTTTTATACCCAAAAGCAGTTATTTTGAGGAAAAAGCTCCATAATGTCTGTGTTGTATAAACACATTCCTATACAATATAAATAACAAGCAAAGGCAAAGAAACCACAAGGAAAATCTATACCCGGTGAGATGCCACAATGTTCTCAACTGTCAATTGCTTTCACTAGGAGAAGAAATGCTAGTTTTAACAAGAAATATTAATTGCATAATTAAGAAAATATTATTTTAATTAATATGCATTTGTGTTGCAAGAACTTGGAAAATTTCAGTTCAAAAATGAGTATAAAGTATGTTCTATGTGTCACTCTAAGTTATGAAGGAATCATAGCTTCTGTCCTCGGGGCACACACCGTCTTATAAGAGTTAATCATCAAAATGGCCCTGAAGCACATTAATGTGAGAAAATTAAAGCTAATACATGTGGGGTATGCAAATGTTTGTATATAAGATTGCATTTCCCTCAGTCCTTCTGTAACCCCAGCAGCACCTGGCACAGCGGAGACCATTGTTTGTATTCAATAAAGTTTTGGGCATGAAGGGAGTCTATTGCACCCTCTGCTCCCCTCCTTCACTGCCCGGGCAGTGTCCCTTCCTCTGTCCCCCTACAGGGGTGGCCCTTCTCCAACCACACTGACTTTATAGTCAGTCAGGAGCAGCTGTGTGTCCCTACTAAATATCCAAGCTAGATGTCTCTACTGACTGATGATTGATTGATAGATTGCTTGAGTAGGTTCATATGCAACATGATAATATGGAAATTATAATGGACGTGCAGTTTATAAATGTGCTTCAAAATGCTAAATATGATACTTTTGGTTGTATGATGTTGGGAAAGCCATTTATTCCTTAAACCTCAGTTTCCTCACTAAAACGAGAACAAACTAATATCCACCATACTGATGAGGGTACAGGGTCAGTGGCTATAACAGAACCCCACAGTAACAGAACTTTAGGCAAGGTCAAAGTTTGTTTTCCCCTGTGCCTCCCAGAAGGAACATGAAAAGGCCCCCTGGGCATGGGGACTCCACAGTTTGGGGATGCAGTTCTCTGTTTTCCTGTTGTTATATTCTCTGCCTGGATGGTGTCACGTGTGCATGGTGAAAGGCGGTCCATCATTTTCTCCACTGGGTTCACATTCCAGTCCACAGGAAGGGCAGAAAGGGGAGTGGGTGTGTACCTCTCTTCTTGAAGGGCTGGACTAGTGTCATACTGCGGCATTCTCCCACCAGGTCAGGGGACTCTGTTATTTATTTTCAGGAATTCCAGCTGATGGGTAAGCGCAGCCTTTATTAGAAAACAATTTAACAAATACACAATAAAGAAGTTATATTACAAACAAGAGTAACTAGAATTCTTTCCTACCATGCCAGAGACCCGGGTTCGATTCCCAGTGCCTGCCTATGCAAAAGAAAAAAACAAAGGTAACTATATTTTACTTTCATCCATGCTCTCAAGGTTATCTACGCCTACTATTTGTGTACAGAACACTAAATAATGGAGTACTACTGCACAGCTTTCTCCAACAGTGAAGAGACTTCATGTTGGCAGCTTTAGTAGGAGTATTTATACCACAGCAATCAACAAACACTACAGATCAGGGCTTGATTTATGGTCTTGTTCATTGTCTAGATCAGCAGCTGGTAAACTGTGGCCTGTAGGACAAATCCAGCCTGCAAACTGCTTTTGTTTTGCCTTTCGACTAAGAATGATTTTTTACACTCAAAATACTGTTGGAAGAAAGAGAAGGAGGGAATATTTACTTTCAGGCTCTTTATAAAAATTGTCTCCTGAACCTGATGGATAAAATATAAATAATACAAATTAAACTTAAAAGTGTGTTGTGTCTGTAGCTGTTACACTATGGATAGTAAAGAAGTCGGGAAAATATTCTTATATTCAAAAACAATCATTGAATTCACCAATGATGTCACGCCACCATTGATGAATGAGTTAAGTTCCAATACATATCTTTTTTGTTTCACTTTTGTCTTAGTCGTTAATATAAATAAAAATATGTCAATTTGCCTTTGCTTATCCATGATATGACTTCTTTGCTGAGTTACTGTTACCGAAAGCTTCTATGGCTTCCAGCAACAGCTTCTGACCCCAACTGCAAATACTGCAGTAACTCAATCTATTCAATTCTGATTCAAACTTTGTCGGGGCTGACCAGATCCCACAGGCTAGGGCCTTGCTCTACAAAATTGTCCTTCAGGCCCCAGTTGCAAGCTTGGGGATCCAGGGCTCTCAAACTCCTGTCAAATTCAGAGGTTTCCACCACATCCTTGGGTTCAGTAATTTTCTAGAATGACCCACAAACCTCATTGAAAGTTTTATACTTATGATTATAGTTTTGTTATAATAAAAGGATAAAATAAGAAGTCAAAAGAAGAGACCCTTGAGGTGAGCTCTGGGAGAATCTCAGTGGCAAGCTTCTGTGTCTTCTCCATGTAGAGTCAGGAGACCTCCAGGCACAATCATGGAAGCTCCCTGGAGCCTCAAGTGTTGAAGTTTATGTGGCTCTCATTACGTAGGCATGACAGACACGTTCTGTCTCCACGTGGTTAATCTGCAGGCCTCTTCCCCTTCCAGAGGTGAGAGGGGATGTGCTGATATGCTCTGGCTCAAAGCTGCCTCTTCCCTCCCTGTTCACCCAGTTGGTCTTTCTGGTGTGACCAGTTCCCAATCCTAAAAGTGCAGGTGTGGCTGGCTCTTCCATGCCATCTTGTTAGCATGGAAACCATCAGGTGTGGTTCTGGGCTGACCATGAGTAAAAGAAGACATTCCTTTTACTGGGAAATCACAAAGACGTGAAGGCTACTTCTCCAAGAACTGGGGACAAAGAACAGGTAAGTTTTTCATTATGCCTCACATGGTAATCAAACATTTATTTGTAGTTTCCTTTTGTCAAGTTATGGCTCAATATCAGCTGCCAGTTGGTTACAGATACAAGAGTTCAGCAAAAGTCGATGAAAAACATTCTATGAGAATCTATGGGTTATGTGGAGTTTACAATAGTGTTATGTGTTTATTATTTGCAAATTATATAACATATAATCTTTTACAGAAGTAAAATTTATAATAACCTTATGTAGATATATTTGTACATCCTTTTTTTTTTCCAGAGAGGCAGTTTTTAAACATTTTCTAGCACACCATTGGGCAGAATCCACAAAATTATGTATATTTTCTGCTCACACCATGTTTGCCAGAATTTAGTTACATGGCTGCAATGACTAAGCAGTCTAGGAAATGTTATCTTGAACATTTAAGCCCAGGTGAAATCCAGTGGAGATATTACTAAAGGAAGGAGGGAAGGATGAAGAGGCATGGAGGAGTGCATTAGTTTTCTGCTTCATTACTACAAAGTTAGATTAAAACAATAACTGTTTATTAGTTCATCATTCTGTAATTCAAATCCAAAAGTCCTAGTGTGATGTGGTGTGGCTAGGTTCTCTGCTCAGGGTTTCACAAGGCTCAAGTCAAGGTGTCCACCATGCTGTGCTCTCACCTAGAGGCTTGACTAAGGAAGAATCTACTCCCGTGCTTATTCAGGTTGTTAGCAGAATTTACTTCCCTGTGGTTATAGGACTGGGGTCTATACTTCCTTACTATCTGTCAGCTGGAGGCCACTCTTGGCTTCTAGAGGCCACCATATTGCTTGTCATATGGGCTAGGTCATCTTCAAAGCCAGCAAGGGGAATCTCCCCTATATATAATTCCTCTCATGCTTTGAGCCTTTTACATGAGGATGAGCCCAGTCCCATTTAAGGTTCTCCTCAATTTTGATGCTTCTTTCAAGAGAAAGAGTTGCGATGTTTGATTCAACCTTCTTTTAGAATGAAAGCAGTATTGGGTGGTGCACTCGTGGCTCAGTGGCAGAATTCTTGCCTGCTGTGCTGGAGAGATGGGTTTGATTCCCAGAGCCTGCCCAAGCAAAAAAAAAAAAAAAAAAAGAAAGAAAGAAAAAATTAAAAGGAAAGCAGTGTTTTAAGTAACGACAATTAACAAGAGCATTCTTCTGGTGTAGAAATAAAGCAGTCGCCAAAAAACTGTGATGCTATAGTTTTTCTTACAAGATCTGTACAAACACTTGGCACCCACATACTTATAGAAGTATACATAAGGAAAACTTTGCATCGGCCACATCACATTCCCAGATGAACCTCCACTCTGTCATTTTTTTTAAGCAGAGTAATGCCCCTCACTTTCCAGATACTGGCTAAACATCTCAGCAATATATAAAGAACATAGCCATTTATTCTTACTTCCTTACCTCAAGGCCATCCTGAGATGCCACATGGCAAAAGACCACAGCTGCACTCCCAGAATTTTTTAGTACCGGAAATCTAGCCAATACCAGACTTTCCCATCCCATGTTCACTGCAAGCAAGTAGAGAAACAGTGTATAATATAATTAATGTCCTCCAGGACTGCAGAAAATATTGAACTGACATATACAGAAAACTTGAAGAAATCATTGTGTTCAGGAATCATAAACCTGAACATTTCCCATCAGCAGGCACCAGTCTCTGAAAAACCTTTCCTTGACCTCACTCAGCTTGTGTGAGCAAATGGGACTATATATTTGATTCATTTTTGACAGGAAAACAACCCCCCCCCAAAAAAAAAAAAACAGGAGAAGAAGTGGTAGAAGATAGGACAATGACAATATCAGGTCCACAGAAGCTAATCTACCTCTGCTGATATAGTATCCCTGCTGTATTATGTAGCCTTTTAACTAGAAATTGCATTATTTCTAATGTTTGTTGCTGGTGGTTAGGATTACTGTATTAGTTTTATTTTAGCAAATCTATAAGGAAAACACATGAACCCCACATGATCTGGAGAGGAGTTAATTTTCTGTGACCAGTTGGTCAAGTTCTGGTGTCCAGTTGTTTGGTCAAATACCAGCCTAGAAGTTGCTGTGGATGTGTTATGTAAATGTGATTAGCATCGGTAATTCAGTTGACTTTGAAGTAAAGGAGATGGCTCTCAACAGTGTAGAGGGGCCTCATCCAATCAGCTATAGACCTTAAGAACAAAAAACTTAGGTTTTCCAAGGAAGAAGACTTTCTGACTCAAAATGACATCAACTCCTCTCTGAGTTTTCAGCCTGCCGGTCTCCCCAAAGGGTTTTGGACTTAAGATTGCAACATCAGTCCTTACCACAATGTCCAATGTGCCAGCCTGCCCTACAGATTTCCAACTTGGCAGCACCCATAGTCACATGACCTAATTGTTTAAAATGATCTTGTGTGTGTGCTTCTGTGTATGTGTGTTGTGTATCCCCTGTGGATTATGTGTCTCTGGAGAACCCTGACTGATAAACATGTTAAACCTAATGTCACAGAAGCCTGGTCCCCAGCTAAGCTAGGTGTCATAAGGGAAGCATGGTTATGGTCAAGAGGGCAGGTTAACTTGTGGGATTTCCTTCAAGACTGTGAAACTGGGTGAGCATCACTTGTCAGCAGATTTTAGCACACCAGTAAGAAAAATTTCTGGATCTGGAACTATCAAAAAAGAGTTCTGTACCATATGGGTCACCATGAGAAGCAAGAATTTTCTTTGCCTACTCAAGACAATAAATATGATTTATAAATACACTTACTAATATTAATGACCTGTAAAGTTTATTTAATCCTTTAAGTGAAGATTAGGTTAGATGGCACTCATGTAGTCAGTGATATCCTTGATTTAACTTCCATAGAAACCATGGCGCATCAAACAAATCTCTACAACCTTAAATCCTACAATAAGGAAACTCTACACTCTCCATGTACTGAATATTGTTTTGACATCCAGCATTTTTCTCAACACCGTTATTTTGTTCTTCCACGTGTCACCTGAGAGTTATGCTTTTCAGAGTCCCTTGTCTCCAAGGTTCTGGATACAATTTATGTTTTTCCAATGAGAAGCATTCTCATGAGATTTAGACAATGCAGGGATGAAGGGTGTATGATTCTTCTTTTAGATCTGGTGAGCAAAGGCATGCTCTGGCAGATAGGAGGGTTTGCAGCCCTTTGGGTGTTATCCTGATTCATTCACTTCAGCTGTCATTCGCAGGAGTTTCTCATAGTTTCTTCCTTAGGGCAACAGTAGCATCTTCTTGGTCCTTGGAATCAGCAGATGGTGATCAGCCTGAAATCTAGTTTCAGCCTCTTATGCCTTTCCCAGCCTTTTAATAATTCTAAGCACCAATTTTTTCAATATTAAATCCCTTTATGCTGCAAATAACTCAACTGTCATCTGTATTACTGAATGATAGACTCCTGATCCTATGACTTGGAGAATAAGCAAATAGATATTTCAACCCCCGATGCTATTATATATGCTATTATACACTTACTTGGGTCATGAAAATAGCACATCTTACCAGACTTTCATATGATTTTAAAAAGACGATATCAACAAAGAACCTACTTTATCTAAGATTTGTATGATTTTATGGAATATTAAGCATTGATTGAATATATACCTATGCAACCATGTAAAAATTCAGTTATCGCCTATGTAAAATAGTGTTAATTGTTATCTAAGTGGTAGATTTGTGTAAATTCTGTATGTGCTCATCAAACCTTGGGACATCAGGAAAAAGAAATGTTTGGTCTGTAATTTTCTTATACAAACAATAACACAAGAAAGTATTATTATTCATCTGTCAAAATAACTTATTTCAGGATACTGCCAAAATTTTATTTCAGTGAGGAAGATAATGCAGTAGGAAATGGTCCCTGTTTTTCATGATCCATTCGGGAACAGACAAGTGATCAAATCTTTGTTTCTGGTGTAGTAAGCTTGGCAGATAGAGGTAAGGAGAAGGAGACTCTGCTTCTGATGATGGGAAGAAAATAATACTGTAAAATGACCAAGGCCTTGTCATATGCCAGGGTTACTATCCATCACATTCTGCTTGTTGATAAGATACTTTGAATGTGATTAGATTCTCTACCGTCATCTATCTCTCAACCAAAGAAGTCATTCAAGTTGGTCATTCAGAAGCAGCCAAACCATAATGCAAGTGGAATCACTGCCATAGTCTCAACCATCTTAAGCCCTGACTTAAGGACTTACTTGGACAATGGAGAACCATCACGCTGAGAAGGATGGTAGATTGGGGGCTTGGTGCCACCGGTTTGTGATAAGAAAATGAAAAAGAAAAACATTGAACACACATCTCACATAGGACTACTCAATCAGAATCTACCCTGTAACAAGACCCTCAGGTGATTCATCTGCAAATTAAATTTTGAGAATCAGGGATCCATGATTCGTTGGCAATTACCAGTTTCATTTTCAGAAGTACTAGGTAAAGGAAAGCATACTCTTAGCTTTGTAATGGGGAAATGTATTTCTAGCCATAGGAGAGAATATCCTGTAGAACGAATACAAATAGATGCCAAAGGTATAGGAAACCAAACAGAAATACTCAAATGAAATCAATCTGGTACCATGGGCCATGCTTTCTGAAAAAGTCATGTCAAGTTTATCAGTCCCACATCTTATGGTTAAATAGCTTTGGAAGGTGTCCCCCCAGGGAGCTTTATTATGCTATGAGCCAATTCAGATACAGTTTAAGTAGTATGTGAGGTCAGAGGGTGTGACTGGCAGAGTGATTTAGATCAGGTTAAACTAATTTTTTTTGTGGTCACCCCTGCTTGTCATCTAACATTGTAGCATATAAACCCTAGAAAAGAGATTTATCCCTGCATCCGAGGGAATTGAACTCACTCTCTGAAGCCACAGAAGCCCATCCCTCTATTGTAAAACTTTGCTGATTCTAGAGGCTTTCTACCAAGTAATTTGCTGCCGAACAGTGTTCTCCTTGCAGCTGCCAAACAGACTGGCATTTGCAACCCAGGTTTGTGACCACATTGGCATTCTCCCAAATGTCATTCCCTCAAGGCTGTTCTTTCAACTGATGCATTAGGGTCAAGGCTGTTCTTTCAACTGATGCATTAGGGTCTTTGAATGACAACATGAAATTAAATGGAAAATGGCATTCGTGAGAAAAGTTGTTCTTTTCCAATAACTGAGACTCTCTTCCCATCTGTCATTGCTTCTTTATCTTTCATGATGTTCCACAAATCCCAAGCAGCTTGATACAAGTATGATCATTAGAGGATGTTGATCCACTGTTGCAAATTAAGCATTGGCAACACCTATGCATTCTGCTCGAACTAGCTGATCCCCGTTATAGAAGAGCCTGCAATACCAAGCTGCTTTTCTTTGAATCAGTCCATTACCAAAATTGTCATAAAACATTTCCAATAAAATTATCAAAAATGCATGGCTCTTTAAGTAATATTGATGACATCTGTCAATCATAAAATTATTTCAAAACTTCATTGCTTACGGCAAAAATGTATTACCCCTCAAAGGAGAGAGGAAGAGAAAGGGAGAGAGGATTGATGGATAGATGGATGGACGGACAGATAGATACACAGATAGGTAGATGCAACAAATATAGAGCTCTTAACACAAGACCAAGGCATATTAACAGTGCCAGTTATAAGGTCCAGAAAAAAGAAAAAGTCTATTTCTAAGAAATTTAAATTTTGCTTCGAGAATAAATATTTGAGCTCACAAAAATAAAACAGGGTTGTATACAATGGCAAATATTTGGCAGGAATTAAGAGAGAGTGCTAAGTGTTGGTATGAATTGATAAAACATAGTTAAAGAGTGAGGAAGAATATTTGCTTTGCTGTTAGGAGGAGGGAGCTGGATAAATATGCCAAGCCACACAAAAGAAACCAATGTGGTGAAGCAGAAAATACCACCAAGTCATTTTAGCCATGCATTAATTCCATCAGCAATCATTAATTCCCTTCTCTTGGAAGAAAGAACAAGACAGATCCAGGTCACTTCAACTCAACTCTGCAAGCACTTATTTCTGCTGGGGGAAATAAACTCATGCACTGAAGAATGAAAGGAACATGCTGTTCCACTGGCTCTGCTTTTAGACTATTTTAAGTAGGAGGACAATAGAGAAAATGCTGGCAAGTTTGTTGAAAGTTAGATCCAACAACACTTTAAAAGTTAGGATGTTTATTTGGTTTGCCATTGGATTTTTCCTTTTACCAAATTATTGTGCCCTTTTGGTTGGCATTGTATTTCTGGTGTTGGCAAAATACAGGATTAAAAACTCTAGCCTGGGCAACTAAATATTTTCAAAATGATTTTCATTAATGTAATTGGACAAAGGCAAATGTTATTCATAAAAACAGATATCTAAATAGGTGAAAAGTATTGCGGTTGGCTGAATAATGAAGCTGTCCCCAGGATATCTTAACCCCTGGAATCTGTAACTATGTTACCTAACATGTCAGATACTTGGCAGATGTGATTAGGATAAGAACCTTAAAATAAAGAAATTTTTCTGGATTATCTGGGCGATCCAGGAGGGTGCTTGAAAGACAGAAGAAAGAGAATCTGAGAGAAGATGATTCGACTCGAGAAGAGGAGTCAGAGACAAGAATGTGATCCAGGAAGCTGAGGTCAGAAAGAGAGAGATTAGAGGATGCTGTGCTGATGGCTTTGCAGATAGAAGAGACTCTGAGCCACAGAATGCAGGTGCTTCTAGAAGCAGGAAAAGGTCAGGAAACAAATTCTCCCCTAGACCCTCCAAAAGGAACATGGTCCTATGAGCACCTTGAGTTTAGGAGTTCCAACCTCTAGAAGTGTAGATAATAAATTCGTGTTGTTTTAAACCACTAAATGCATGGTCATTTGTTACAGTAGCAATAGAAAACCAATACAAGTATATAAAGAGGTGTCCAAAAAGATTCATTGACATTAAAATCAAAATTAAACTACAGCGTAATAACAGAGAAAACAGTACACATATACCAGAATGGCTTAATCAATAAAAATGTATAATATCAAGTATGGGGGAAAGATATAGAGCAGTAAAAACACTCTATACGCTGGTGGGAGTAAAATTGCTGCAGTCATCATGGTAGATTGTTACACTAATAGCTCCAGAATGAATCACCTGTCCCACTGATGCTGGGAATGGCCATGTGGCTTATTTTGGTCAATGGGACAACAGTAAAATGTGACATCAGCAGGGGCTTCATAAATGCCTAGACATTGAGGTTTTCCCTCTGGGAAAGAGGCTGCATCCCTGTGAGGAAGACCGACTTCGTCTCTTGGTTTGTGGAAGACCTTATAGAGAGACCCAGATATTCAATTTAGCTGTTATAGTTAAATGCCACTCTAACCAACCTACCAGCTGAATTGAGAAAGGCAGCAGAATATGGAGCCTGTCCAGATAAATGTGAATATAATATGCTGTTATTAGATGCCCCAGATTTCTCCCATCTGGATGAAATCTGGATTTGGCTAACTCACATTCACCTCTGCACTCTGGACAGGGCAGTCCATGGGGGCCCTATGGCTCCAGGGCAGAAATCTTGACAAAGGGGTTGAGGAAAAAGCTCCATACTGAAGACTGCGACCCCGTGCAGCAGTCATGGTCTGTTAACAAGTCTTAGATTCCAGCCCAAGTGGGAGATTCTCCAAGGCAAATTTGAGGACAGCTGTGGGTTCCTCGTGAAATGGTTCTGCTGGAGCACCCTACAGTGAGGTCTCTGTCTACTTCACCCCTTCTCCTGAGCTTCCAGATGCTTTAAGTAACTTTCTTGTAAATATGAGTAGGAAGGCATGACCAGGAGACATGAAGTAACAGTTGTACCACGATAGAAATAAAATCCCAAAGAGGGAACAAAGGAAAACTGGTACGTTGAGCAGAGTCAATTTTTAATGCTATCCTTGATAGCCTCAAAAAGACTTGAGAAAATATCTCATTTATAAATTTAAGAGAGCATTTGAAGACATTAAAGGGCCCATGGAAATTGCACTATAGTAGCGGAAATGAAAAATTCAAAAGAGAGTTTGAAAGTTAAACCTAAGGAAATCTCCCTGAAGAAAGGAAAACAGCAACAATGAAAATAAAAAGACAAGGAAATCAAAGGATCTATCCAGGGGGCCCAAATCCGAGTCATAGGATTTCCAGAAAGATAAAATAGGAAAATTAAGTAGAAGAAATTTTCAAAAAATCATTCAATACATTTTCCCAGAATGGACATGAATTTTCTGATTGAGATGGAACACCAAAAGCCAGCACAATGTATATTCCATACCAGGCAGGTGACCAAAAGAAAATATATTTATCTGTCCAAAGGCCCAGAACTTTGGGGTGGCAGTATACAAAATAAAAGATTGACAATACACATTGCGCATCAGACTTCTCAAAAGAAATGCCAAAAAGGAGAAGATAACTGGAAAACTGCCTTGAGGGCTCTAAGTGAAGGTTAACTTCCAGTCTGGAATTCTCTTCTGAATGAGATCATGTTCTGAATATAAACTTTTTGTCTAACTTTGCACTTGACAGTATCAGAGGTAACTACCTCCTCTGCATTGTCAGCAGAGAGGCCGTGTAAAACCCACACTGCGTCTGAGAAAATAACAAAAAAGATTGTTCACGTATGCCTGAGATATACTTTAATTTCCTAACTAACAAACCAAATTTGATTTATAGTGTATGTTTTCTAAATAAAAAAAGAAGTATCGGAGCAAGAAAAGCAATCATCTATGACAGAATATTCTATACTCTAAAACAAAATATTCATTGGTATATATAGGCATGTTTGAATCCATACTAATCGGGTAAAATCTCTTTGTATTACACATGCAAAAGTGACATTCATTTCCTGAACAGTAATTAAGAAGCTGTACATACCAACTTTTAAAGTTCAGCACATTTTTCTTCAATAATAAATTACAAAGGAAGTGTTAGATATATATGCAGTGTGGTACCATAGTTTTCCCTTTATCAAATTAAGTAGATTAAAAATATTTATCACCTTTCAGTTTTGTGGAGGAAGTCAAAGAGACACATGGTTTATATAAACTTAAATAAGGTAGTACCTTGAAATATTATGGACATAACATTCTTACCTCCTTATTTTTTTCTAAATTACTCAGAACCCCTAGTTGTGTTAACAGAAAGTGTTCAATAAATACAAGTCAAATAGAATAAATAGTACTTTCAATATATTTTCTGAATATATTTAGAAAAGTGTCATAATAGATACTGGGCTAGAAGGTTAAATAGGAGGAATTTTTTTGAACTTATATGGTAGACTTAAGTTTAAAAATATTTCTATTATGGTGGAATTCTATTATAATCATTTTTGGGTATCACAGATATATCTAGATGATGCTTGTGTTTCAAGGGTCCTACAAGTTTTGGAGAGAAATCTGGCCAAGAAACAAAATATAAGTCTACCAAAATTTACCCAGCCAACCAGGATTTAAATAACAACATATGCAGCAGGCTCCCTCCTTCTCTCCTTCCCTCTTTCATATCTCATCACCTAGGAACGTTGTTTAAAAAAAGAATTAAAATGTGCCATTATACCCCTTTATAATTGGACATCAAAATTTTATAATTTATGTTCTCCATTGACTTCATACCAACTTTAAATGTAACTGCTGGCAAGGGAACATTACATCACATCTGCCTGCCTGAAAAATCAGCCATGTCTCCTTTCTCATGCATTTCAAAGCTTTCCCATCTGAGAGTTATTCCTTTGTTATTAATTCTGAGCCTCTGGTTGCTGATCATGCAGTGAGTATGGGAGATAAATGTCTTCTTATGAAAAGGAGGCCGTGTTCTTCCTTTCACTTTTTTTCTTCCCATTCCACTCCGGAGTACACTGCCTTGGAATAGAAAGTATCTATTGCTTATACCTCTTCTACTTTCCAGAGTCAGATGTCTCTACCAGCCCCTGAATTTTTTCAAGGCAGCTCACAAAATATGAACAGAAGTGAGAGGAAGAGTTAGAGAGAAAAATATGTTATAGTTCAGACCCTACCATATTGCAGGTACTAAGCTAGATACTCTGTAAATGTGTTTATTTAGTTCATATTCTCAAATATGAAGACAATTATTATTTCATTGCCATTTTATAGATCAGTCTCTTGTGATTCAGAATTTAAATGCCTCCTGGTTCAGAGGTGACAGAACCAGGATTCACAAACCAGATTGTGATCCCCAAGCACTAATGCTTTTCATGTTGGCCATACCACCCCAGGGTGTTCGTTTCCCCATTGCCTGTCCTTTACTTTGTTGTCCACCAAGTAATCAGTTCAGGGCTTCACTTTCCTTTACATGTAGTTTACTGTGTGAATTATTGTTACTGAGGACGAATTGAAATCCATTCGACACAGCATATTTTGAACAGTGAGCTCCAAGCTTAGGGCTTCAGTTCCTCAACATCCCTACAATCATCACAAAGACAATTTCATAAATACCTTAGAAAAAACCAAAATACTATTTCTAATTTGATGATTTCATTTCCTTATAGGACTTGTAGAACAATAGTGGGAAATATGATTATAAGTTGTAATTATATGGCATTTAAACTCATTTTACAAATACAGAACACTCAGAAATATAAAACAGTTAAATTATTCCTGTTATTCATCTTCTCCTGCTCTGAAGAAAGAATAAACAAGGCATCCTTGTTTATCTCCACTTTCCCTCTCCTTCCTTTCTGTTTTGCTTCATTCCCTGGGAGGCTGAAATTCTTTCACCTACAGCCACAGCTCCTACCAAGTGACCATTTTCCTGAATCTACAGCTTCCATCCAATTACAGTAAGAGCTTCTTCTGTCATCATCAGAAACATAGGGAGGTATAAAAATAAATTGGGCTAAATGTATGTATATGCATGCACCCTTTGGGGACTTGGAGTTTAATAGGTTGACTCAAGCATCTGGGAAAGATATCAACAGTCTATGTGCTTGATTCATTTACTCCTGTCATCACTGGGCTCCCACAGTCATAAAGGTTGAAAAAAAAAATTCCCAAGGCAAATTGTGAATGAAGGAGACCCAAGGTTTAGGACGTAGATCTATTATATGCAAACAGCTCACCCAACCCTAAGCCTATCCCTGGAAATGCCAGGTTATGACCTTTACAAGACACTGAATATTGCATTGTGACGTCGACACCACTATCTAAAAAAAAAAATTTACTAGAGAAATTGTAGGTTTATCTAAAAGATATGATAAAATACAAAGTTCCCATGTACAACCCCTCCACCCCACACACAGTTTCCCTATTATTAACATTTTGCGTCAGTGTGATAGCTTTGTTAAAGTTGATGAAAGAGTATTATAATAGTTGTACTGACTATAATCCATGTTTTACATTGTGGTTCACCGTGTGTGTTGTTCAGTCCCATAATACCACCATCCTTTAAGATTTTTGTGAGGATACCCTCAATAGGCGGGTGCATAAGATGACCCACCCTGTGGATGTTAGGCATCCCCCCTCACCAGCTACCCTGGCGTGTGTTCAAAGGGTCAAGGTCATGGTAGCAAGAATGGAGGCTCTGCATGAGCTCCAAAACTCTTCCTCTCTAAATCTTATCTGGCTGCTGCTAGAACTGAGTGTCCAATTTGTGAACAACAGAAAGCGACACTAAAATTTGGTATGAGAACATCACCCAGATGAACCAGCCAGTCATTTGATGGCAGGTTGATTGAATGTGACTTATTCCATCAAAGAAGGATAGTACTTCATCCTCAGGGAATAGATACATATTCTGGATATCACTTTTTCTTCCTTGTTCACAAAGTTTCTGCTAAAACCATAGCATGCCTTGTTTATCGTCATGCACGCCATACAACATTGCCTCTGCCCAAGGAATTCACTTTATGCTGTTAGAAGTACAGCAAAGGACACACATAGACCATAGCATCCATTGGTCTTACCTCATGCCTCATCAGCTAGAGGCAGCTGCATTAATAGAATGAAGGAATATCCACTGAAGACCCAGGCACAGTGATTAATGTTCAATAAACTCCAAGGCTGAGTTGTTGTCCTATAGGACATAAAGTATCCTTAAACCAGAAGCTCCTACATGGTAACCTAGGTTAGAAAACCAAGGGTTGAGGTAGGCATGTCCAATCTCACTCTTAAGACAAATAACTATCTTAGGAAATTTTGTTTTCTGCCCCTGAAAACTTGAGTACTGAGAGGCAAAAGGGAAAAAATATGTTTCCCAAAGGAATACAACTATGGTTCCAAGAAATCTGAAAATAGATGGTCTCCTAGTCATTGTAGGCACCTCAAGGTTCTGAAAAAACAGGTGTAGACAGGGGTTTCTCTTCTGGCTGGGGTGATTGCTCTTAACTACCATGGAGAATTTGGGGTGCTACTAAAAATGGATAGCAAGGACTATGGAGTCCAGGGCATCTGCTGTTGTATGTCTTGGTGCTCACATGTCAATGATAATGGTTGCAGTTTAGAGTCATCTGTGTCACCAGAAGGGAAGCTGGAGGTTAGAACGTGGAGAAGTGTAACTCAGTGAATCTTGTGGTGGATGGAGGCTGCTGTGCCTAAGAGTAATACTATAAAATGTTTATTTCATAAATGAGAACCAACGTACAGCACTATTATAAGAAGTTAATAATACGGAAAAAAATAATAATGGTTAATGGGAAACTATAGCAAGTCAAGAAAGAAAGGACCATTGAAGATTTGATTTCCATGGGAATGAAATCCTAGGTGCTGTGAGAAAATAAGGAGACCATGAAATTGATGGTGGAAGAAAGGAATCATGCCTATTATTAACACATATAGCTTGATAGAAGCAGAGGAAATAACAGCTGGGTTTTGTGTCAATTATTTCTTTTTCTTGTATTTTCTTTCAACCTAGTATAAAGAGCACTAGTAATGATTAAAGTTACAATTTACTCCCCAGGTTAGCATATGACTGAATTAACATCCTTTGAAATAATACAGTGACCAATGGGGATTTTGTGTTCTTCCTATGTTAGGGGTGTTGGGTTTTTAGTTTTGCAACTAAGCCACGTTCAAGCAAAGGCCAACAATGGATTTTGAGCGGCAAAATGGGAGAACAGTGCTAGAAATTCTCTTTGCCTCTCCAGATCCATTCAATGACTTCCTTAGACTTTGTAAATGAAACCTGCACTCCTTTCCCCTTTGGTGTCCACTGAGATTTTGCCAGTGTGAAGATGAGAACAGAGGGTGGAATATAAATTGTGGATCCCTCTACATCAGGCTATAGCTGTAGCTCAGCAGCGGCTTCTCTACTGTGGCTACTGCTCCTGCCAAGTAGCCTTTCTGTCGTGGGTAAAGCTCTCACTGGGTTCAGACCAATGACTTCTTGCCTCTTCAGGTCATGACGAGGAAACAATTTTCTGTTTTGTCTAGATTTGGGTGATTCATCACTCTATCTCTTGCTGCTTCTCTTAACCCTACACTTGGTCCCTTCATGAAACTCCTTTCTATTAACTCAGAGCGTACCATCGACTTCCTGCCAGGGGCCTGATGGATATACAGGTGTTACATCTGTGAATATCAGATCAGCTGTACACAGTGTGATTCAAGACTTTGGAAACAATGTACCCTCAGTAGGATAACATTATGTCATGTTTCTCATGAGCTAGAAAAATTTTAGGTCTTTGTACATGGGATGGCTTCATTTCTTCTAAGTAAAGAGGTTAATGCTTGAAGATGGTGTGAATTATATAAAGCCCTTGTAATTTTTTATTCAACAACAATATTTACTAATCACCCACACTGTATTTAGTACAGCAGTGAACAACATACTGCTCTTGTAGAGTTTCCAATCTTTAGGGGGAATCTTCAAAAAATAAGCAATTAATCAATAACAATGAGTACCAACAGTTCCTATAGGAAAGGAAAAAGTAAGGCAACCATAAGGAGAGTAACTCTAGATATGAGGACAAGACCAATGTGTCAGGTGGTTTGGTGACCTCCCTCATCCTGTCCTGACTGCTTTAGTCCAGGTATTTACCTTTCCATGTGCTCAAGGGAAATGGCTCATCCCAGGTCCTGGAGACAAATGGTATAAATTCTAAGCAAAGCATTGTCATTCCATCCCCTTGACAATGAGTCCTACAAATCTGAGCATGAGACACAAACCAATCCAATAAGACATACAGCACACCAGAGGAGGCCTTCTTGGAGATGTTTTCTCCTGGCTAAAAGAGACAGGAAGCAACGTCCCTGCTTCTTTGTGTGACTGCCACATCAACACCTGGGATACTTGGAACTACACCAGACAACCTGCAATTGTGAAGGAAGGAGTTTTCCCAGCCCTCTGCAGAGGATGGCGCAACAGAAAGATGCAGAGAGCCCAGATCCTTGAGACACTGCTAAGCTGATAAACCTGGAACTCCCCTGCCCTTTAATTAATTGACACACTTAGCTTAAAACCATTCAGATAGCCAAGACCTCAATGGAGAGGAAACAGTAAAACTGAAACCTGAAAGATAAGGAGCCAGCAAATGAAGACTTATGGGCTCAGCATGCCAAGTGGAGGGAAAACAGGGTTATAGACCCGCTGCTGTAATGATCAGGGCCACCCCTGCTAAGGAGCAGCATTTCAAACAGGGGCATGAATTTTGTCAATCAGTTTTTTTCTTATTCTCACGTTGGTTTGCCAGGATACCTTCGCTCATATTTATTCAATGTGCATTTGTAAGCTTTCTTAATGTTGGGGGAGAAAAGGTAAGAAAAAGTATAGAAGGAAATTCCAAAATTTCCAAGTTCAAATGTTTTGCCCTCTTCTACTATGTTTTCCAAAACTAGGATCTTAATTTTTGTTAGGAAGATATGATCACCAAAATCATTATCCATCTTGAATACCAGACCCGCTACTTGAGTCCAATCTAACCCATTGGGACATATTCCAGTGGATATCAGCCATATTTTACTCTGATAATTTAGTTTAGGCCATTGTAAAAGATAGATGAACTCAGAGACTTGAGCTATGCCTCCCGTTTCGACCATCTCAAGTATGCTATTACATACTTTTCCTATTATTTATTTTTATAGTGCCCACTAGGTTCTATGAGTCTGTAGAAGAAACCTTCCAGGCCCATTAAATGTACTCACATAATCCTATTTTAACCGCAACATGATTTCTTTAATAACTCCTGAGCTTCAAAATGGATGATTTGTTGTTTGTGTCGTTAAAATGTAAGGCCTTTAATGGTAAATTGAGTACAAAGTTTTTTGACCTCTACCCGTTCAAGGTTGAAATAATTTCCTGATTTGGTTCAAGACCTCTAGATTCAAAAATGTCAGGAAAAAAAACGATTATGTGATAGGAAGTTTCGCCATCACGGACTAAAACAAAAATATGATCTTAAGGCTGTGACATTGTGCATTTTGTGGTTCTCTTTGC
The DNA here is from genome assembly GCA_004026745.1 of Myrmecophaga tridactyla. Taxonomy (NCBI): domain Eukaryota; kingdom Metazoa; phylum Chordata; class Mammalia; order Pilosa; family Myrmecophagidae; genus Myrmecophaga; species Myrmecophaga tridactyla. The sequence goes on along the minus strand of PVIY010008886.1, from coordinate 3,980 downwards.
ACCTTTTTCCTTTAATTTTTCCTCTTTTCTGTGCTTGAGTAACTCCAGGATTGGTGGTTTGCCATTAGTCTACAATGACTGAAGCCTTCTAAAATTTGTTATAAATCGAATACAATTCCTCAGTTGCACAGTATCTTATTTATGGAATTCAGCTAAGGAAATATACAAAATAAGTATTGCCACCCTATGTAAGCAGTAAAAAAAATAAAACTTGATAAGGCACTGTTTATATCAGGTTCGAGAGAAAATTAAACACATTACAGTAGAACAGCTTTCAACAAATCATTCCAAACCGTGCGGAAACCCTCTAAGTGCTAAGTTCTATGTAAGTGCTCACCATATTATGCAGTTAAGAGTCTGAGAGTAACTGTTAAAAAGCCTATTTTTGCTTTATAGCAATTGTATAAAAAAATAGTCTGAACCAAGATTAAGGCTATAAGGCCTCAGTGAAAGAACAAAATACTTTGTTTTCTTTCACAACTCTTCAGTTAATATAAACCAACAATGTATACATTATAGTCATTTGAATTCTGTTCCTTTTATTTGTGAAAATATAAAGACATGTTTTGCTAATGCAAATTTGGCAAAACTCCAAATAATTATAAAACATGCTTGTTTCTGGTCTGATTCTGATATTATTTCTTACTCCCCATATCACTAGTTAGCAGTTAGTTTGTCACTGATTAAAAGTTGACACTGCTTTTCAAAGCATCCTTCCTAGCAGTTCAGGATTTTTATTGCATATCCATTTATATGATATGCAATAATATCATATTACGCAATAAATGGATAATGGATAATGCACACAATAGATGCTGTCTTAGTTTTCCTAGGCTGCCATCAAAAATTGGTTTGGGCTTAAACAATGGGAATTTGTTAGCTCACGGTCTTGAGGTGAGAAGGCTTGCTTCTCCCTCCGGTTGGGAGCATTCAGGCTGGCTGCAATCTTTGGAGTTTTCTTGGCTTTTCTGTCACATGGCTACGTTCCTTCCTTTCTTCTCCCGGTTTCCACTGATTTCCTGCTTCTAGCTTCTCCCTGTGACTTTCTCTCCTATGTCTGAATTTCTTCTGTTTATAAAGGACTCCAGTAATCTGGATTCAGTCCAACCTCCTTCAGTAGGACTACTCCTTAACTAAAGTGACATCTTTAAGGGATTCTATTTATAGTGGGTTCACACCCACGAGAATGTGGACCAAGACTTGAACATGACTTTTCCGGGTATATACTTCAATCTGCAGTAGGCACATTTTCCTGTTTTTGTTTTTATATTTTTGCTTACATAAATAATGTAATGTATAATCATTTATGTCCAACTTTTGCCAAATGGCAGTCTTTTGGGTAAAGCCAGGCTTATGTTTTTAATCATCTATATAATCCATAAAATAATTTATTTCTTCACAAAGAAATGGTGAAAGGAAGACTTAGTGAGAAGGCCTGTGTTTGTGATTGCACTGGCTTCTTCCCTGTGGCTTCGTGTGAATGACCATGTCAGACATCATAGGGCTCCAGCTATTGGTGTCTTGTAATTTTGGATTATCACTGATTTGAATCAGTTATTGCCTTCACTATTATTATCATTATTATGTTTTAAAATGGTATATCATATATTAATATTGAAAAGTTGTAAAGGAGCGGGTACAAAGCCACCCTGAGCCATACCCAAGGAGAAATAGGTGGAATTCAGCCTTCTTGCTGACTCAAGAAACTTTGTGAATCTCTCTCCTGGACAGAGCAGGACAGAAGGGTAGTGCAGGCATCATACGCAGTGCAGGAAGTTTAGGAGCTGCAGTGAGTGCCTGGGGATAGTACCATGGCTGTCTTGAGCCCAGGGACAAATGTCCTGGGCATCCAAGAGAGACCCAGTGACACTGCATGCCTTCTGGGTATATACCTGGGAAGAGCCTGCTGCATTCCTAAATTGGGCAGGATCTCACTTTCCATGCTGAGCTTGGCCCAAGGCGAACTTTCCCTCCCAGGTGAGAAGATGGGATTTGCTGTTGCCAAGCCAAGTGGCAATACTTTGTCATAGAACAGGAATGTCAACCAGGAACTAGGCTTGCCCTGCCTTTGCTCACCCTCATGACTGCAGTTTTCCATAGATTGGCCACCACTGCAAGCGACTGAAAGGAGACCGCTGATGATGTGTGCATCATCAGTTCAGCTCTTCCTTTCTGAGATGAGTCAACCTTTAAAATATAAGGTGAATTTAGTTCTCATGGGACTGGCTAAGGAGCAGGGTCTCTTGCCAAAATCTGGGGTGCTGCCTGAAAATGTTTTGAGCAACCAGATATTAGCAGGTACAGGGACTACACTGTGAGCAGAGGAGGCAAGATCAATTCTGAAGAATCAACCAGGTCCTTTCTCATCATGAACAGTCTGGGGCTCAGTCTCTATGAGAACAAGATAGACTCTGTCCCTAACCTCAGTGACAGACAACAAAACAGAAACTTCAGTATTGAGAGATAAGGTCTGCATCAAGGCACAATGACATTGCTATGAAAGCTCAAAACTGAGCCCCTCACATAATCTCCTGGGGAAAGGAATGCCTGTAGGGAAGTCAGGAAACTCATACTGGAGGAAGAGATATTCAGGTAAAGACTAGAATGATCCCTAATATCTTTAGAGTCTCTATAAAAAATAATTAGAAATGGACTTTCATGTCCAGCATAATCCCATCCCCTAGCTTATATCCCTGGTTGTAGTGAATCATCAGCTGTAATTAATTATTGTCCTAAAGCATTCTCAACTTGTTTTCTAGGTGAAACTATTGTCTCAATGATTAATTGACATCTCTTTGGGGCCAGTCACAGTCTTGGCCATCTTTTGTACTCCCCGGTGTTGAGCAATGCTGAAAATAGAGAATTTAATTAATACAATCTTATTGCACGAATTATTGATTCACATTTTGTAAAAGTAATGTTGATTAATGTCGTGTAAATGTCAGCTGCTGGACCATGTCACCTTGAGTCAAGAGTCTCTTGAAATGAGTATAACTTGTCCACTGCTTGTTAGGACCATTTATCATTTTTATCTCGTTCTTTTTTTTTTATTAAAAAAAACATTTGAATAACTCATATAACCTTAAGCACACAGCTCTAGATCATCACCCCAAACTACCAGAAACATTCATTCTCACTATGAAGGTTGCTAAGGAACCAGACTTTCCAGAAGGCTGTTGTTAAATGGTGGCTGTGCCAATGAGAATTGTCGTGATGGATATTAGAATGCAAAAATGTGCAAGCTGTAGCTTGGATTACTCAAGTATTAGAAAGATCTCTCTTCCTGGGTTCTTGTAGAAAGCTACCATTGAACACTACCCTTTAGATCCCCTTTTGTTCCCAAAGAGGCACCTATTTTTCAAAGTTAGTCAACAGTGAAAACTAAAGAGAATCTTAAAAATGTCCAAATCAATATAAACAAAGTTTATTTAGTAGCAGGAAATTGCTTCTATGCAATTATCTGGTGCACCATGTTTTTAACATAAAGGGCCTATTTCACAATTATAAACACCTGCCAACAGATTCCTAACTCTATTGGTAACGGCAGATGCTACTAAATTACTGTTCTGTTTTTGAGTTTAATAGTTTCTCTTAAATGAAGTAATTATGATTGTTTAAAAACATGTCTCTAAACTAAAATACCAACCCACATACGAAAGCATATTGTCTGAAAATAAAAGTAATTAGAATACATTTGATAAACATAGGGTTGTTAGATTTCTTATTTCTCTTGAAAAAATTATTTTATTTATTTATTGTGGCCAAGATATAAAACCTTTCAAAAAATTCAATATAAAGAAACATACTTTCTTTTGAGTGTCACAACAGTGTCTATAAGCCCTTCTAATATTTTATATGTAAAATTCATATATTTATAATATACCAAATATAATATTTATAATATCTTTTCCCATAGCACCCACACCATTGTATATGGCTTATTGTGCAATGACATTAATCTCAGGCTCATGTACTCCTTC